>JAZGUH010000801.1:0-70413 GCA_037893225.1 Hippasteria phrygiana | reverse complement strand
ACTTTCTTATTTTTACTGTATAGCCATTTTCGCATGATTGTATTCATTTTAGCAATCTAACACTTTTTTTTTAAACAAAAGCTGCAAGGACCCCTCAGTCAGTCGGACAAGTGCGACTAATGCTGCCTGCGACACTAGTACCAAGGCAACCGCATCCTTTTCAGGAAGACAATCTGAAAACTGAAAATAGACCGGACTGATGTCATTGGATCATTTACCGACAGAAATCCGAGCCTGTATTTCTGTTCTCAAGAGACCTGGTGAAGTCAGTGTTACACAGCATCTTCCTGTCGAACCCCCCCCCCCCCCCCCCCCCCCCCCCCCACCTTCCCATCTCGTCCCCGGCAATGACTAGGAAACGTATCAATCATCTCCCATCATCCTCCACTTCCACTCTTCGTTTCCGAGGAGGAAAAGGCTCACAAAACCCTTTTGCCCGCGCAATTTCACAATGGAATTCTCTCATAGTGCTGAATACACTTACCTGAAAATCCTGTGTGGGCAGCGGTAAATATTTATTCTTAAAATTTATGGAAATGTAATAGATGTTGTAGGCAAGCTTTCATCTTCAACCCTGCCAACCGTAACATCAGGTGAACATGCATGCCCTTGAGCAAGGCACTTTGTCACAAGTTGCTTCTCTCCACCCAGGAGTAAATGGGTACCTGTGGGGGCAGTGATGGTTATGTGTTTGATTAGCCCGTGTGCGCTTAAAATAGCAGCCGGGGCTGTATACTCCCCAGGGAGCTGAGAAGGTTTCAGGAATGATTAATGGGCCCGATGACCAGGGGTAATAATATCTGTAAAGCGCTTTGGATCTTGCTAAAAGCGCTATATAAGAACCTGTATTATTATGCCCCCCCCCCCTCCCCCTCCGATTTTTTCCATGCTAATTTACTGCAGGGGTTTGGTTTTTCACCAAAAAAATAAATTCTTCCATTCATAAATTTATCACACAAAAATGGCAGAAATAAATAAATAAATAAATAAGCAGGCAGGGTACCAATGCAAAAAAATAACCTTTTACTAAGAAATGTGTATTTATGACGAATCATCTACAAACTTACAGATTGTACACTTTGTAGTGTTTCCCGTGCCTCTCTTCTAGAAATCTGCAAAGTCACAAAAGTTGAAATAGGTGCCAGATTAGTTGAACATCTATTTTCAAATGTGCCTTCTCGTTAAACAGCACTGGAATAGGATATCATGTCACAACAATCTTTGGCCAAACTGGATACTGCAAATGTGAAGGTGTGGGGTCTACAATGGGACTAAAATTTGAAAGGAAAACGGCAATAAATCTGGCCCACTGTCAACATTACTTTTGTAAACATCAATGTGAATTAAATGCTGCATGTATCTCCATGTCCTTTCATTATTAACCCTTACCCCCTGTGGGGTGTGTAAAAATTTGTATTGAAATTGATGGATTCAGCATTGTTAAGGTTCATAATCTACAGGTCTGAACATTGGAATTTTTTCTTTGGTGTCTGTTGAAGAGTTATCGTCTATTTAGATCTGGACCCAGGTAAATTGTAAGGGTGGTAGAGTTGGCAACCTAAAATGTGGCCAACCCCACCATCTCTGTTGTAGCCCTTTACCTAGAGTGGCTTTTAGCCTTGTATTGGGCGACTTCCATAAAAAACAACAACCAATGAATGGAGAGATTTACTTTTTAGCGGTACATGTAATACGTACACGTACATGTATATCACTTATTCTGATGAATATTGACATTTGGATGAAAACGTTGACACATGTACATGTACTTTCTAAATTCCATATTGGGGTGTAACTCAAAAGGCACCCTGACGACTTCCTTTGTAACGTTTTCCTGGGCTGGGTCACAAATGTGAATTTGAAACCAACATTTCCTGGCTTTGAATTGTAGGCATGTAACAGAATAGACCAACACGCCAAACAAAATGCCTGAATTTGCAAGACCAAATGTATTTCATTACTTCCTGTGATACACAAGTTTGGGTTAGTGACCGGCCAACCAAAACCAATAATTCCGCCGGACCCAGAATAGATCTTGACCGCAGATCCATTGATAATCAGGAGCCATAAAAAGATGAGGTTGTCGGCATGAATGAGCTCATTACCCAACCAGAGTCTGGCATCTGTCCCATTGTTCACGAAGCCAGACTATAATTTTTTGAGCTTTCTCAGAAATGCAGAACTAAAATTGTTTTTAAAAGTTGAACCGTCTGTCGACAGACTTAAAGCTACCCCTGTCAAATAGTGGTCAAGTTCTGAAAGTTCAAAAGGACTTTGAATTCATACATATCCAGAGAATGTGGCGGGTTATTTCTTATGAAAATACTATTGTTATATTATTCCATTTATGGGTGACCACCCAAATCATAAAAGTGACCGTACGTAGCACATTGATGCCTCCCAAGTTTGACTTTTTACAAGAAAAATTAATTGGCTTTCCGATGATACCAATTTTATCCCTGCACTTTATAACAATCAGAAAATACAACGGAAAAGAAACAACGTACTGCAACCATGCAAGAAAACTGCACCTGCAGATTTAATGGTACTTAAAAAAAAAAAACTTCAACAAAATTAAGAAAAATAAAAATAAAACCACAAAATTGATTCTGCCAAGATTTTTTTTACGTATAGACTTCAAGCAATGCTTATTTAAAAAAAAAAAACGGATCTTGGGGAAAATTCCTCACTATGCTTCAGGGGGTCACAAATTGTAAATTGGTACACCGGCTCTATTTTTATACGGGTTGGTTACAGTTGCGGTCAAAAACTTGTACGTGTCTTGCAATATTTCTACTGTAAATTTTCAGTCTATCAATAAAATCAAGTTTCAAAAGTGCTTCCTCGTGCATGTAATCATCTGATTTGGTTGACAGCTTTACGATAAATTGGGTATGTATCAGTTTGTAGGACTGCGGTGTGTATGCCAACTTTCAACCACATCTACAATGTATCCTGTGTGTGTGGGGTTATTTACCTGACAATGGTCTCAATGTTGTTACGATACACTCCTTCAAGCTTCTCGGCCGGGAAGCCCATGGCGATGATGTTGGGATAGATATCTGAATCACAGGAAAGAGTCAAGGAACCTGACAATGCAATTTTTTTAGTTGAGCAAAGGAAACTCGACTGATCCATAAACCAAAATGGTTTCCCCTGACATCTTGAGTCATGATCATGTGATGACACCATCACAACATTTCCAACCAGTTTTCATAATTCCCTTTTGAGCAACACAAAGGCCAGTTCATACTTCATACGAATGCGAAACAAATGTCATGACATAATTAACTACATATATCATTTCATTGTGACGTTCGTTGCTACCCTACTGAATGTTTCACTATCAAATTCACAAGAAGTATGAACAGGCTTTACAAAGGCAACTCTAGCACAGCCTTGAAGTTCGTACTGAACCAACGACCCAGTCTAGTGATTGTGATTTCATTTATTTATTTATTTTACGGCATTTCGGCCAGGATAGCCCACAAAAGTCTTTCGACTTAATTCCGGCGGGGTCCCATTGGAGATGTTGAGGAATTCCTCTGAGGAAGCAAATTACAGTTTTAGATGTGGGAGGAAAACCCCCGAGAATAATTCTGAAGAAAACCCAGGAAATCAGGAAGGGACTGAAAACTCAATCCACATGTTTGCCCTGGGCGGGATTCCAACCGAGGTCACAGCATGGGGAGGAGAGTACTGCTACACCAACTTCATCCCCTAAGTGGGCTGGTTAATTTTTATTTTTTTTCAAATATACTTCCTTTTTAAAAATGTATTTCTACTCAAGTGACAAATGTTGGGACTCTAGTTGCAGTAATTTAGGTCTCAAAACCAACTCAGTTTCGGTCTCACGACTACTTTTTGCCGGTTTCGATCTCGGTGTTGGTCTCGGTACTCTGTCGTCTTGATCTAAGTTTTGGTATTTTGCTGGCCTCGACATCGACACCGCCTACATTGTATTATTAATGAATATTACAATGTATTTATTTGTGATCCTTGGTCGTGCTAAACATTCAGCAAGTTGCCATACAAACTTAGTGTGTAGACATTTTAATAAAAAAGTGTACCAATTCAATTTCAAAAGCTAGCAATGAGAAGTATTACATGTATGTATATTGCAATTATTTACACAATCTCTCAAGGTCTCAGTCCTGGACCACCTTGGTCTCGTTCTACCAGGTGTCGACTACAATGCTGTCCAATTGTAATATATAGTTAACACTGTTTATAACGGCACACCTGCACTAAAATGTCCTTCAAGACAAGAGGCCAATGTTTGCATTATGTAATACAAGCCCTTTTATTTAGCCACTTATCTATGAAAGTTCCAGGATCAATGCAGTTTGAAACTTGTACATATGTACACAAACCTTCAATACACATCCACTGTACAAGTTTTGCTCATAATACATGTACATGTACGTACACGTATTGAACAGGTGCATGCACATGTGCATTAAATATGTATTTGCGGACATGTACAATGGACATAGCTAGATTTGCATTGTCACGAATGAACACGTACAGGCCCCTCTTGACCTTGTACATGCGCACAGATATTCTTGATATGAGTACTCAGTGCTTTTTGTGAGAAATTCTCTTTTTTTTCACAAGCCATACACTGGTGGGATTTGAACCCACACAGGAAGTTGTGGGCTTGAATCCAACCATGGAGCTATCCTTTTTTATAGCTCCATGATCCAACTGAGTAATAAAGCCTTAATTTTTTTCTCTCACATGCTTCCTGAGGGCACTGATCGGAGAGTGGAAAAATACACAAAACTGATTATATAACATCGTCAGAAAGGGCAAAAGCTTTATTACATAAATTATATACAAATTTTCACTGGTTGATAACTGCTAAAACTGTCTTACTCTCTTATACTCTTTTCACAAAAAAACCTGTAAATCTCACTAACATCTCTTCAACTTTTGCACCGGGGTGGGTGATCCTGATTAGGTCTCCCATAATTTGGTGAAAGGACTCCCCCTTTCTAATGAGTCACTTGAACCATCACCTGTATTAATTAGTAAAGCCTTGGATCATACCAAACATGTAAATAGGGATGGCAAATGCAAAGCTTAACCTGAACTAAATCAGAGAAAATTACAGTAAAATCCATGCTAAAACTATTACGCTACAAAAACAAAAAATTGTACCGAAAGCCTGAGCAAAACAACGGACAGCATTGTATGCTCAACATACTGAAACTCCAGAATCAAACAGAGCCCATTTCACACCCATAGCAAAATACGACTCTTACGAGAGTCAAGTGTTGATGAAATAACATCAGTGTTGAAAAAAACAAACACAAATCTGAGCAGTGTGAAAGCAATCCATGTTAAAAATAACCAAGGTCCCACGTTAAAAATCACCAATATCTGCCATTGGACCACCTGAAAAAAAAAAATCACATCAATGTCAAAATCAAATGGCCGGCATTTACAAAAGTGTGAATAGACACTGAAAAAAAATTCAGGCGGGTTTCCAAGAAAGTGGGAACAATGTGAGCTTGGAGCTGAGGGAACGGCCCTGACCTCTGCACCCCCCAATTTGGCTGCTCTACATGTACACCCAAATGTGTGCTAGCAGATTATGGGACCCCCGCATTGGCAGCACAAAATGAGCCGCAAGTCCCACTAATGGCACTCTGTGTTACAAGCAGGAAAAAATGTTAACTGAAAAATGAATTTTGGGGTTTTATTTTTGTACATTTGAAAAACCTGTATTCTATCATACATTCCAAAAGTTTAAAACTGTGTTTGGAGTGATTTATTTCTTTTAAACTTCCCCCCCCCCCCAAGTAAAAACATCCAACACCCTTGAGCTGTCAGGATGCCTTAGAGACCCTACCAGGAACCTTAGAGGCTAGTGATGACAGACTGAAGGTGGAGTTTCTCCTTTAAAGGTGACCAGAAGGGCAGCATTAAAGTTTCACAGAAATAAAAATACGGAAATTACTATGAATGGTTCCAAAGCAGTGATAAATACATGGAAATTAAAGGCTCCGACATTTTCTTGAATTCTAGTAATTTATCCAGACTTAAAGCTGCGACATGTAAGGACTCCGACTGAAAATTTCAATTCAACCCTCCTATTATAACTATCACAACCTATCGAAAAACCCTAACCCTGCCAGACGCAGCACAGTGCATCTGTGGTGACAGCTCCACTTTGCTGCACTCTGCACACAAGTCAATGTGACAAAGTATGCAATCTGATGCTTCTGGCAGGGTTTCTAGCCAAAATACCCTGGAGGGTTAGGGTTAAGCGTCTCAACCTGTCACTTGATAGGTTTTGATAGATAGGGTAGTTGGCACCGAGTGAGGGAGGGCTAATGAATTTCCCACTTATAACACATTATGGAAAAAAATTGTAAAATAAAAAAACAAATCACAGAGTATAATGCTCTGGTCTACAGTGGATCAAGCCAGGACTACGCTACTAGCCTAATGGTTTAGCGGACATTGGTATGAATTTTAAGTCCTGATAATGTAAACACATGCAGAGAAAGGAGGTCTATTTTCACAAAAGTGGGAAAACAATTACCCATAGAGCTCTGTGCTTACATTGTACCTTCTGGGGCTATGTGGAATATTTCTTGCATGGATATACAATATCAAATGATCCAGTAATAGGCACCCTTCCTCACATTCATACCCGGTACAGACGCCGGAGTTAGGAAATACAGGAACGGGCGGGGGTCACACGACTCCCACGGATTTCTAGTTTAGGTTTTGGGGGGGGGGGGGGGGGGGGGTTTGTTTTCAGAATGGCTGGGTTGGGACTCTCGGGGCTGAATAGAATGAACATGGTTTACAATAATGGAAATCAGTTTCAAAATGTGCAGGCTGTGGCCGAATAACAGGTTCTTTTGTCTACAACTATGGATTTCCCAACATGTGTGTGAATGGCACAACTAAAAAGCTGCCGACGTAAATATAGCTACAAACTTATTTTTGAAAAGCAGAAGAGTCTTTGACAACCCAGTCTGAAAGTTAAACCCCCCCAAAAAAAAGTTTAACAAATTTTCAAAGTATTACATAAAATTTTGCTAAACCGCATTTACAATTTGTGGTAACAATCATTCTTAACAAATCATTATTAGATGAATGGAAAAAAACAGTTACACATGTATAAATCAAATGATTACAATACAAATGGCAAATTATTTGTGACCCAAAACTAATTTGTGCATATCTTTTCAATAAAATGATTAAGAAATACTGCCAACGGAAAAAAATATATCAAATTAGATACTTGACATTTGAAATCACCTGAATGACGTACTGACTCTGGTATGAAGTTATAAACGCGCGTGTACATGCATGCCCAACGCAAAGCTTTAATTGGCTCTGCGTGTGCAAGACATCACCAAATTTGGTCAAAATTAATCGGCAACACAAAACGTGCCCGGGAAAGAAATTGTAAATCCAACCTTGGTAATCAGATTTCCCGATGTCCATTGTACACATGTACATTTCCCCCACAACGGCCAGCTACTGATCCCATACATTTCTCAGTTTCCTACGTTTCCTGGGGATGGTAAGTCAGGACCCATTCCGCCTGCACTGACATCACAATGCAATTAAATATCCATATTTGCGCAACCTAAATCACTTCCTCAAATGGGGCAGTTGTCTAGGGGAATGTCCGCACTGATGCTGAGCGATTTACCACGATTGATCGATTCTTCTGGACAAGTGAATGCTACTGCTGATCTTGCTCATGATACCTTTGCCGATCGATAAGTAAATTTTGCGATTACTGGTAATATGAAGAATGACTTTGAATATTACAGTGTAATCGTTATTAGAAATTACCCTTTATTAATAAGTAATTGTACCATGACACTTAATTAGTGACTTGTCATTGTGCAAATGTATAGCGTACATACATGAACATGTACTTCTCACAGGCATGCAACTTGGAATTAACAAAAAAACGAGGAAATTCCAATCTTTACTAGACTTTGTACAGTGTTTTTCAATTTTCAATGGCATAAGTGTGAAGTGAAAAACGAGGAAATCAGCTGATCCGAGGAAAAGTTGCATGCCTGTTCTGAGTAACTACTGATTATAGACTAGCCAGGGGCCATTTACATGGGATTTCTCAGTGCACAGTAGAAAAGTTGTGCTACACATGTTGCTTGCTTGAGCTCTATTTCACAGCCAAAGTTGTGCCGACACTGACTGTCACTAATTACCCAACACTAATCACTTGGGATGGATTTAATACGAAAAAATATATACTGTGTACTTGTAAATTGACACTTGTACCTGATATACTACTTCCTGTAAGAGAAGCCGCATTCTATTATTACAGACATTACCTGTACGTTGTTCCTACTTTAACCACAAGGGGGGAGGTGGGGGAATACCCTGCCATATTACAGGAGTTTTTCAGTCTTTAGGTAAACACCCAAGACTTTGAGCCTTTTTTTTTTCATGCTTCGATGGGAAAATCCCGAGCCATATTACAAAATATTTTTACGTTGGGGAAAGCACCAGAATAGCTTTTCTAGCTTTATTTATTTCTAAATTGGAAACATGATATACTCTATGGGCAATGCTAAACTGAAAATGAATAAAATGGTTACATACAAAAACTGCCAGTTCTTTCATGGCCTGATCCAGAGATGTAGTCGAGTCCATCACAAGTCCCTGCAAGTCTCTGCAAGTCCCTGCAAGTCCCTGCAAGTCTATCACAAGCCCTCCAGTCCTAATCCCAATCACAAGCTATTCAAATGAGCTTTGACAAAGGCATTCCTTTGTCATTGTTCATCCAGTTACTTGTGACCAGCTTTATGAAAGGACTTCTGACTGGGCTTGTGAAAGTACTTGTGAAAGGACTTGCAGGGACTGGACTCCAACTCTGGCCTGATCATTTACGAAAGCTAAAAACTGCATTATACAAGTTAAACACATTTGTGACCGGCTCTGCAAAAAGGAGTATTATGTCGCAAAATTTGAAAAATGAGTTATAGTTGAATTTGTCACATCCTAAGCTTTAATTTGGTGTAGGTTTGACCCCTGTGGCATTTTGTGTTCTCGAGATATCTTGACATTTGTATACTCCTATTTTCCAATTTAACGGAAGTGTGTTTAGAGATATAGGCCTTTAAACACAAAAAGTGCAAAAATAAAATAAAATAGAAGTAATTTTTCTCAACATTTATTTGTTCATCTTTATTCATCAAGATTAATGTTTCTGAAAGTAAATCATGAAAATACAAAAAACAAAAAAATCACTTATGTGAACATTTTTTCACCCGCTTCAACATAGAACAGCTCTTTGTGTGTTTTCACATAGTGCGATATAATACCCGTTTTTGTGGAGCGGGTCACATTTGTGCATTACACTTGACCCTGAGAAGTGAAAAACTTTTGAAAGTTTATTTAATGGCGCTGTACATGTACAGTGAACATACATGTATGGGCCGGCATTGAATAATGTATAGAATTCTTTTGTTGTTGAAAAGTTCAGCCGAAAAAGAGAATTACATACAAGTACTGTTCCCAAACAGCATATTATTTTTTATTTCTGCTGTGGCCGGGTACAAAACCCGAAGGTTTAGTATGAGCGGCCTGATCCCATGACACAACAAAAGGCTTTCATGACAAAGATTTGATTACGCATTTCCTTGTGCGTAGGAATCGCCCATTCACACGAGGAGCGGTGCGGGGCGCATTACAGAGTGGCTCAAGAGAATTCCAAAGACGTTTCTTGCGGGGTTATCCGGCCCAAAGACCGAAGACAGTCCAAGACAAATGGCTGCCTCTCACTTGTGTTAACTTTCACTTGCGGTTACTTTCAAAAGTCACAAGCAGGTGTACACAGTATCACACTTTAACAAACATGTACACGACATGTACTTGTGAAGTTTTGAGGCAGGTACATGGGGAATTACAGATCTTTATTTCTTTCCTTGAGCCATGCTCAGGCTACCTAAAAACAGTGACACAAGGGAGTTTTGTCATCCGGTGTTGGACGTGATACTCACAGATAGCAGATGCAAATTGTATTGCGACAGAGATTCTGACCACACGGGGGCAAGAGACCTTTCCTTGCCGGATCAACAATTATGCACAAGATACTGGGTGTGTCACTGACCGCTGAATCACTGACCACTGAATCACTGACCGTTGGAGCAGTTTTTCAAGATGGATGAGAAGTATTCAACAACGTACGAGCATCGCTGGCGAATGGGAACTGTATTGCGCACACTTACAATGTACATGTACTTTTGCATAAACTTTACAGATGTCTGTGCAAAGATATGTTTGCATTGCTAAAAACAGTGGATTTCAGCTGCTACCTTTCCTTTACAAAAAATGAACTGCATAATTACATCTACTGCTTTGGTAACCTGCTATAAATTAGGTCAAAAGGAATATCGGGTTTACTGCAGTCTGCAGAGCAAGTTTAAGTTAATTGGGAAGTCTCCTGAATCTGTCAAAATCCAACACTGTGCAATATACCTACATGTACATGTACACGCATGGCAGATTCTTTGTACTTAGACAAATGAGGGCATCACAGCTCCATGTAAAGTAATGGTGCCAAGGCTCTACAGTCCTGAACCCAACAAAATATGGTGTTGGATTTTGCAGGATTTGGGATGGTCAGGGTTAATGAACCTACATGTACATTTAATCTGAGATCATTTCCCTGAATTATTGCCAATAAAAACAATTTTTTACCTCCACTGAAACTTGTCATGTGAAACACAAACCCCACCCAATGTCCAGGTACACTGTATACATCGAGACCAAAACTTAATATACATTTACAATTACAATATACATGTACATATGTAGTTCATGATACTTTCAAATGTTCAGTATCTATAAAAAGAAACTAGCCTGACCGTACACAACTAGACATATATGTATACTGTACATCATAAAATGTAACTTATCATTTGAATTTGAAAATTAGTTTAGCCTTAAAGGTAGTGTACACGATTGGTAATCCTCCAATTATTTTTACTGAATTATTACAAAATACCTCACTAGACTAAGTTAATAGTAGTCTCAATCATCCTGTGAAATTATGGCACCAGGAGTGTTGTCGTGTCGAGTGGTGCGCCCCGGACATGTTGGCATTCGGGGCGCGTCACGCGCCCAGATAGCCACGCGCGCCTCGACTAAAGGCTATCATCCGCCCAACGGTTGAAAACGAGCGCCGTTTTTCTCCTGTTTTTTCCGCCATCTAACAACGCTAAACTTTGAACAGGTCAGTGGAATGATATTTCCTAAAAAATATACTAACCCCCAAATCCGCCCATTCCTGAAAATTGGAACAATGACCAATCATGTACACTGCCGTTAAAGACCTACTATAACCAAAGTTTAATTCTCTAAAAATGAAACTAAATTTGTACTAAATATTGTCATTTTCTATCCATCATTATTAATTAACGGACGAGAGAAAGATGCTAATTAAATATTCAAATTTCGCGCTTACTCCAAGTTCTCCCCCTGCTGCCGTCGGCGGCGCGCTGTTAGCCTTGACGTCATCGCGTGTAGTCATCCATACTAAACTCAGATTTGGAATTGAAATAGTAGGCTTACATGGGATACAGGGACGAAGGTAATTCAACATGTATTCTGTGTAAATACCGCGTACTCATGTTCGCCATCCAACAACGCAAAACTTTGAACAGGTCAGTGGAACGATATTTCCTATAAAATACTAACCCCCAAATCCGCCCCTTTCTGAAAATTGCAACAATGACCAATCATGTACACTGCATTTAACTACACACAGCTACACATGCTCTTGAAATGAATGAAATAACTTATAGGACCATGACCACATAATGAATATGGGCATCTATCACTCCTCAGGAGGAAGAAGCTCTGTGTGGTTCCTTGACCCGTTGGCTTAACATTCCACTGGTATCAATGTCCCATCACTCTGACTGACAGCATCCTCATCATTCCCCGAGGTCACCGACCCCCATTGACCTTAACTGACCTAGACCACCCTTATCAAGGCGGGGTGCTTGGGTATCAGGAAAAGACAGATACTGTTATAGTATGTTGTCAAATATGTTCACCTGATTTTTTTCTGGAATTTTTTTTATACATGAAGTCATACATGCATACGGGTTGCTGTGCATGGTTGTGGCTAGACTGTACAACTTTCTCATTTTCATTATCTGAACTTATTTTGAAATGAAACAAGACTTGCTTACATTGCATCAAGTTGTCACTAGAGGAGAACAGAAAGTAGGCCTTTCCGTTTAATTTTCTGAACATTTCAACCCAGAATTTGAAAGAGTTGAAACTGAACTGATAGCAAATTTACAATGTAATTACAGAAAAAAATAGTATTCAATCACTACTTAAAACTGAAAATCAACCTTCTGATTAACCCCTTGCGTACAGATGACGCCAAATGGCACAAAAACAATTTTTGCCACCAGGCCGGATGACGTCTATACACGCCATTTTCTGCACTTTCAATCCATTGTTGGATTATTGTGTTCGTTACGCTTGTCTGCACAAGCCTCTTGTGTCCGTTTTGCTTGGCTGCAAAGCCGACTTGGCACCCCGGCGCCTCAACTATTATGAAAACCGTACTCAAGGGCTTAACATTTTCCCCTCCTTGAAGAACTACTATCCAGTATCACAAGAATACAGCAAATTACTTTGAAAAAGGATGGTCTCGATTAGTAAACATTTTCTCCCCTTTTTAAAGTTATTTAAACACTTGGAAATCACAGGCCTAAACAGAAAACCCTTTAGTTTGTCAACAGCGTTTCATCTGGGATTAAATATCTGCAAAAAGGTACGTGTATGCAAAACTACAAAACCAAAAATTGTAAATCTAAACAACTGATTTGGGAAATATTCTCTCCAAGGCAATGAGCCAATGGCATGCAGCCATACAACTGTACACAAAGCAATGCGATACGTGAATATGAAAACATTTTTGGCACTGTTTATTAAGCAGGCCACTTCACTAATATTTTTTTCACTCCATTTCTGAGGGTACTTTTACTGATTTTACTGTGATTGGCTGAACCCCTGAAAAACCGGGTATTTTCAGCTGAACTTGTACAAAAAAGCCAGACACATTATTTTCACTTTTTTTTACAGAGAAATTATAATAACAATATATGAGTGGTTTTGCTGGGCAGGTCCTTGGTGCCACAACTTGCTTTTATGTACTTGTAAGCAGTTGATGTACATGTACATCACAAAGCAACCCCTCGCTTCACCAGTTATGAGGTGATTTGTGTCAATCATTATTTTTAGTTCCCCACTTCCTCATTCAGTTGCCGTTGCAAAAATCAGCATGACAACTACTGGACGACTACCAAACTCTCATGTGCAATTTCTTTTAAAGGTAGTGTACACAATTGGTAATCCTCATTATTTTTTTTACTGAATTATTACTATATACCTTAGTAGACTAAGTTAATAGTAGTCTCAATCATCCTGTGAAATGATGGCACCAGGTGTGCTGTCGTTGTCAAGAAAAGTGGAAATGAATATCATTTTCCAACGATTTCCAGCTGGAAATCGTTGGAAAACTGCCCTGTAGCCATTAGTCAAGGTGCGCCTGGCTACCCGGACAATTGGCGCGCCCCGGACAAGTGGCGCCATGGAATATCCAGGGCGCGTCACGTGCCCAGATAGCCACGCGCGCCTTGACTAAAGGCTATCATCCGCCCGACAGTTGAAAACGAGCGCCGTTTTTCTCTCGTTTTTTTCGCCATCCAACAACGCAAAACTTTGAACAGGTCAGTGGAACGATATTTCCTATAAAAAACTAACCCCCAAATCCACCCATTTCTGAAAATTGGAACAATGACAGTACACTGCCTTTAAAACAAATTAGTGGTGCTGTTGTTTAATGCACACACTGAATTGATTACAAATCTGTCATTAACAGGTGTAGCGCCAAAGCTAAACTGTAGAATTCCACTTAGAAATTGTATATTGCCGTTTCTGAATTTTGTCTAAATTTACATGTAGTACTGGGACTTGAACAGTTAACAAAATCTGCTGGACAAAAGGGGTAATGTAGCTCAGGAAAACCAGTAAACCAGAAAAAAAAAATCCAGGACCAATGCACAATGAAAAATGAGAGGGGGGAAGATCTGGTACTTTTTTCCTCATTTGCATATCATTGAGCAAAACTGAAAAGCACTTAGGTCCTTAGAAAGTTGTACATATACGGTAATCTGAATTCCTGAGGGCCTCTATGGTATGGCAAGTGCAAAATTGACAGACAATTACTCGATGTGGAAAGCACTAGACCTGCACTCAGACTTGGCACAGCGGTCAAGTGCGAATTTCAAGCCCTGGGTATGCATGAAGGCATTGCACAGCAATCTCAAATGATCTGCTTTTAACTAGGCCTGTATTAATTCTCTCAATGTTTAAATGTTTAAACAATTTTCAGACAGACAAAAAAATGTTCAGTAATGTTCGAGAAATTCCTGTAATAGGGTAGTAGTTTAAAGAGATAAGTGTTAATCAGAAGGTTGATTGATCACAATTGAATACTACCGAGTAAAGAAACTCAATTAATCCACAACAAACGGAAAACAAATAAACACCCAATCATATTGTGTGTACATCAAGTGTTTATTATCTTAGTCTTGGTCGTGTTATGTGAATTTGTGATGTGCCTGCTACGAGTTCAGTTTAAGCATTTAAATGCGGTAAAAATATAGGTTTCCAGCATTTCGAAAATTAAACAAACAGAGTCACAGACCTATAGCCACCAACACTTGTTCTCCTTCCTGACAAGTATTCATGCGGATTAGACAATCCTTATCATTACATCTTAGTCTAATGATAGGATACAGAACACATGAATAAATGGTGAATGTCACACTCCACTGCACTCCACAGAGAAACATGTTGAGTAGTCTGGTTGGGACCACACACAGGACCAAATTAACACAAATGCCATTCACTGTTTTTCCTGTGTTCTGCACTCTACATGTAGAGAATGTAGTATTCATGCATGAAGTATGGCTCATACAAATGAGCCTGTTAACGATTCCTTTTACACAAAAGCAACTGTCACACACAGTGCATAAACTACCATAATTTACATGTAATTTTGCAAAAAATGCAGTAAAAAGCCGCCCCTAGTCACACGAAAGTAAATATACAAATGAAAAGCACTGATTGAGAGATGAACAAAAAAAATTCCACCCTATTTAAAAGTGAAATCACAGCTACAAAACAAACTGTGTGGGCACGGACTGCTTGCACAAATAAAATGTGCCAGCTGGTATTAAAAAAAATAACTCTTTACAATGGGAATAATGTGTCATTAGGTATGCCTAAACACTATGTCGACAATAATTTTCCTGCCAGTCATTAGCTTCACCTTTTCGATCAATTCTACCCAAACAAGTACTACCTTTTAAACTTCCCCAAGTACACACAACAAATACTCGCACATCTGTCTTGAACTTGAAGTAAAAAAAATATAGAAATAAAAAATATGTACTGAACATTCACACATGTCTGCATGACAATCTAATTCGTTAACTGTAGGCATTGTTTTTATATCGAAGTGATTGTCGTCATGGTACAGGAAAGAAAAAGAGATTAAATAAACATTCACAAAATGGCAGCATAGCCATAGGCAGGGAAAATAAACTGGGAATTCAATTGTTTTAACCATTTATAATTAAATATATTTGATCAAACACATGCAAAATCACAATTTCCAATTATCAAAATTTATCAAAGGATACAGCTCAAGTCCAGATCAAAGTTCCCGTCCACATATCGTCGCTTCTGCTTGCTGACCATTCCTCGGATTTTGGCTGCCATGATGGCGTCCTTGGTTTTAGGCACAAAACTCTACCCAAACACTTGGGATCAAAAGTCTCCGATGACCAATGTACAAAATATATAGTTTTGTCACTGGGCCGTTCAGTTGAGGCTTGACGTCAATGGTACAACTACAAGAACAAGTCACATACACGGAAGTGACAACTGGTTAGTTGCCAATGCTACTCTGTCTAACTGTTACTGTGCACGAAAGGGGTTTGTACCATTCAATTGTACACACTACTCACGAAGTACACACAGTCACAAATTTCTCACCTGCGTTGACAACTCTAATCTGCGTTTCCTCAGTGGACAACCACATCAGACGTCAGTGAAGACTAAATTAATCTGGTGGTTAAGTGGCATTTTAACTGTTGGATCTTTATAAAGTGTGATTAGCGCGTGTTTCCGGAGGTCGGAAATCGCCTACAAACACATCATAGCTCGTGAATCTCACAACTTGTCTGTGTGCTATTTTTAGCGCACATGTCGATACCATGGTATCGATACTGTGTTCACATAATCGCCAGCCACGCGAGGGCGGTTCACTTTTTTGGCCGATTACGTCACGCCAGGGGCGTTGCAGTTTGGGGAGGTCCGGTGGGTGGGAGAGGTAGTGTTAGAGATCATCGCCTATTTTTGAAACGAACCAATACCAACAACAGACCTAACCTTTCTGAACAAATATCCTGTGGAAATTCATTCTTTTCAAGAGCTGATCCGTGGTGGAGATCGAAAAACTCCCCCCCCCCAAAAAAAAATAAAAATAAAAATAAAAATCTGATTTCTTTTTCGAAAATATTACTTGACAATTTCAGAATGTGCTGTGGTGTGTCCCCCCCCCCCCCCCCCAACACACACACACACACAAAATTTGCTCTGGATCCGTTTTTGTTTTTTTTCTGAGGAGGGGCTCACAAGTGAGTTTCCTCCATTTTCTTCCAAATAGTAAATGCTTCCCAACATGAAAACACCAATTAACAGCTTCTGAAAACCCCTCAGTCCTCTTTGACAGCCAAAGATGTGTTTGACATCTGAAATGAAAGGGTCTGGCCCAACTCCAATAACTCAAGATTTGTTCACAAACACAATGTTTTCACATTTTGTTCTCAAGAAGTGTCTGTGAAAATCCCCACACCTTCTTATGATCGCCGAGTGTCTCTTTATACAGAACAAACCCGATCCGGGCCACTAAATAAGTAAATATGTATACTTTAAGCACAAAACATTGAGTTTAATAAAGCACTTTTCACATTTTATTTATCTTCTATATACAGGTGATATACACGTTTACTTACAATAATGGAAACAACAGCCAACAGGGGGAAAATTTGATTTGCACAAACAAGTTTTGCTTCATAAACAGGTCACCAGACCAAATTCCATGTGATTTTCATGCAAAAATGGCTGAAATCCTGGTGTTACTGAGCAAGACCTTTCATGGCAAGTATTTTGTGTGTGTTTTAGCAGCTCACAGAAACTGGCAATAGGTGTCTATGCATATTAATAAGCAACAGGAGCAGATCGTTTTTACTTCATACATTGATAAATGTTTATACAGGAATATAATCCAAGTCATACTATACCATGATATTTTAATAAGCAAGGCATGTTTGGAAACTAATAAGCAATCAAAGCCTGATTCAACAGAACTGCTTAGCACACAAGCACTAAGCAGAAATGGGATTTGCTTAGGAAACACAAGTTAATCAGCCAAAATGTTGTGTGATGTATACATGTACTTCAGGGTCATTCTATAAATTTGGGGTCCCAAAGTGTGACTTTTTTGGTGTGTGTGTGGAGAGATATATGGTACCCTGTGGAGACATGAAAACAATAGAGACAAAGGGACTGAATAGGTCTCTACAGGGCAATTCTATCAGTTAGGTTGTCTCCACAAGGAATGTTGTGTACAAAGTCTATGGGGGTTTGCTTAAGTACAGGGACAAAGGGGAGAACAATGCCATGTCTGCACAGGGATGCAAAAACGCTGATGTGTGTTACACCTGACCTGTGTAATTTCCCATCAAGTGTCATTAAAAATTCACACTAGTTTTTACTTGTTTGGCAGGTACTTTGCTTTACATGATTACTTTACATTATTTTGCAAACATCAAAAAACAAAACTAGTGAATCGTTACAAAATACCGCACTAGATTATAAGTAATTAAATAGCAGTCTCAAGCATCCTGTGAAATCATGGCACCTGGTGTGCTGCCGTTTTCAAGAAAAGTGGAGATTTATATTGTTTTGCAACGATTGCCGGCTGACAATTGTTGGAAATTGTCTAGTTCCCTGACCTGATAATTCCCTGACGTCTATAAATTGCTTTGTTTTGTCTAAAGTATGGTCAGGGAACCAGACTGCTAGAGCAGAATTTTTTTCTCTCCACACAGACTACGGTTTCCCAGCATCTACGCACACAAAACCTTAAACAGGTCAGTGTTGCAGTATTTGCGAGCACCTTATAAAATACTAACCCCCAAATCCATTTATATCTGAAAATTACAGCAAAAGCAAATGATGTATACTAGCTTTCAATAATGTGTCCTGAATTGCAAAGTCTTATACATGTAACTATGTAACATGGACACAAAAATTTGACACCAATTTCATGGAACTGTAAAGCACAAAACAAAATTTGCTTAGCACGAAAAATCCTCCTTGGTAAAAACAGAATTACAAACCAGATTTTCATGCAATGTATACCGCTTGTGACTGGTATTCAGCTATTGTTTGCTTAGCATGGAAATCACACAGAGTTTTGGCTGGTAACCTTTTTTACTAAGCAAGACTTTTTGCGCTTAGCAGCTTTGTGAAATTGGAGTTGCATGACCAGTAATATGTTCTCCCTCGTATCTCTATGAAGTTGGTTATTCTAGATCGAGCAACATCTGGAACACTTATTCAATTTGGAAGTTCTAAACAGAGGTTAGGAAAACTGTAATATATTATTTCTATTCAGCTGAACTACACCTCTATTTGGGTATTTGATCTCAGTTTTTATTTGTCTCTGTTCAACAGAGAGACTTCAATCATTTTGTCCCAAGAGTAGCCCAAAACGTTTATAAGAAATGGGCAATAATGTCTCAAGTATGCATGGTGTCAGTTACATGTGTACAGTGATGACTGTATGATACAGAAAGCCAAACTGACTATTCTAACCAGCACCGAAAGTTTCATGTGTTTCGAGCTCACACATTCGGTCTTAATCGTATAACATCACACCCCCTTCCTGAAAATCCTAGATCCGCCCCTGACACTCACAAGGTCACAAGTACGGAGTTATGTTGAATTACAATTAGAAATGCAATGCAATTTGATTTGTGTAGCCATGTTTGTGTACAAACCTTTTGGAAACTAAAATATAAACAAACTGTGTTTTCGCAACGTGCAACTGTTGTGAAAAGAATTCTACACTGTCAAAAGCCAACAGTCACATCCATGCATGATTACGCATCAACTACATGCACATTCATTGTCTAGTACGCAAAATATACTTGCAGATGACCGTGCAATGTCACTTGAAAACAATTTAAACTGTTCTCCAGTCAATCATGCAATTCACACACCATTCTTAACATGGTTACCCAATTCAAAGAATCCCTTTACAGCATCTGAGGAAGGAAATAGGATACGTTGTACGTCCATGTTAATTTATGCTCTGTGATCACAAGTAAAAAGTTAAAATCACTTACTTTTAAAATGAGACAACAAAAATAGCACCTCGTGAGCCCAAAAAAATATGGGATTAAAATTGGAAAGTGAAAGTTCATGTTTCTGATATTACTTTGCAAATTAACAAATGAAAGCTATCGTACAGTGGAACTTTTACTTGTTAAGATAATGTCTATCTACTCATCAGTAGGGGTGTGCATCAGAAAAAGGGGGGGGGGGGAGGTGGGAAGGGGGAAGGGGAGGGGAAGTGCAGGGGAAGTGCATTTCATTAAGGCTCGAGTTGTATTTCAGATTTGATGCACATATGTGATGCGATCAAGCAAAATCAGTCGGAACTCGGCAATCCTTGTTTTGAGATATGAGCCAAAATATGTTCGTAGGGGTGGAAAAATCAAAACTGACTTTTTAAAAACAAAAACAGAAGGGAAAAACATTCTTCTTTCACATGAAAATATGACATGTATTATAAATGTGCTAAAAATGACTCAATTAAAGTACTGTAACTTTAAATTTAACTTTCTCCGTTTCTTTCTTTTTAATGTGCCGGTGTTCAAATATTTATAACTTTTTAACCAAAGGTCGTATTCACATCGGGTTTTCACTAATATGGAGCTACAAATAAATATGTAAAAATCCCAAAATTGACCAGGGCCTACTTCAAGACTGATTTTGCTTGATCACATACATATATATGCATGTATGCACTGCCCCTAGAATGGCTACTAGGCTTAACTTGCAGATGGTTGGAGGATAGGTCACATAAACTCTATTATCTGTAGCAAGGTGTATGCAATACCACAACAGCTTGGACACTAAGAAATATGCCTTTCAAGATGTCCATAATTTGCTTTAGAGCTATCTAAAGTGAACCTTCATATTACTTCATAGCACCGAAACTGCTATAAATTAGTATATTGAAAGAGTTTTTTTTTTTTACTGCTTGACTATATTTACCAGAATGCGACCCTTTATTAAGACAAGTCGTCTAATTCAGCAAGGCTTAGTATTGTCTATCATTATAATCATGCTACTGCGTACTGCTAAATGCATTGACCAATACTAATTTGAGGTTTGTCCAGGGTAAACACTTTTTGGGACCACAATGGAAATAAGTTTTTTTAAAACTTTTTTGCATTAACCCTACATTTTCCACTGTATGGGGGACTCTGTTTAATTTTTAAATTTATAGTTTTAGACAATTAACTTAAGACCGCACCAAACATTGTGCGAAACCGTTTGGCGCAGCAACATCGTACCCATGGGAATGCGGCTCGGTTTTGGACAGTAATGCATGCCACACTGAGGAAACCTATTTGACGATATCTGTATACATTAATATGCGCATGCATTAAGCTTTTCCTGACTTCCCCCACTTTTAACAGTCTTTGCACATCCATCTAACTTGAAGAATAAGCATCAGGAAATATTTAGATATGTACCTAATAGACATATCTATTAAGCCCCAATTGCAGCCGTGCACAGCTGTGATTGGTCAATGCATCAATGGGCGGAGCTTAAAACCCTCGTACTATTTAAAAGGTCAAAATCAGACAAAATTTCCTTCCACCTCCCATGCCTATACTTTCAACACAGACCAGTCACCAATGGTCAGATTACTTTATGTGGTTAGTACTATGGCCGGTCAAATTCAGTCAACCGGTTTTGACTCTTTCCATATGTCACAGCATGTCAAATCATTCTCATAGCTAGTTGCTGAAACAGTCATCACAGGTCAAAAATGAAGTTCTATGCATAGAATTCCAACGGGTCAGAACAATGACTTGACTGATTTTGACCCATACAACAACATGGCTCAGAATGTATGTTTCACAGATTTGAGTGTTGAAAACTACGATATCATGTCTGAAGCATTATCAAACAGGCTTGGGTGAATCCCAGAGTTGGAGTCGAGTCCCTGCAAGTCCTTTCACAAGTACTTTCGCAAGCCCAGTCAGAAGTCCTTTCATAAAGCCGATCACAATTAACTGGATGAACAATGACAAAGGAATGCCTTTGTCAAAGCTCATTTGAATGGCTTGTGATTGGGATTATGACTGGAGGGCTTGTGATGGACTTGCGATGGACTCAACTACATCTCTGGTGAATCTAACATCGAGCAGGAATTGAATCCATGTATCATGCACAAAAGCGGGCATTGACGCTGGATTCTTCGAATCTGCGTGGCATCGTGACGAAACAGCTGGCTCTGTATCAAGTGCCATGTGTTCAGGGAATCGGCAATCTTTTATCTTTTTTTTTGAGCCAGTGAGTTCCAGAATCGTCAGGCAGTGCCTGGAATATACTCCAAGGAAGCAGGAATGCGGATATTTCAAGGAGTGAACTCCTCAGAAAATGGAATCGTGATTGCAATGTTGGAGTTGAGTAGAGTCGACTCCTGCATAGAGTTGCCGAAGCCTATATTATCAAATGTCCAATGGAGTCAGTTTCTTTTCTTCCGATCAGGAGCCTGTACTGGACAAACGTTTCATAAACTTGGCTATTGCATGGACAAGGTGGTTGATTTTTACCAGTACCCCCACTGAATGTGGAACTCTGTTTCCCTGTCGTTCCTGCGTGCCCCTTCCTCCTCGTCGCCACTGGGGGCGCCCTCCTCATGTCATGTGGGCTTGTCGATGATGGCCACCCCGGAGTAGCTCCGTACCGTGGTCATGCAGGAGGGGAGGACGATCCAAGCGTCGGCGCGGGAGTCGTAGCACTCCACCGACGAGAGATTGGCCGAGCCGTCGTCGCCGCCCACGACATACAGGAGTGTGTTGACCGCTGCCACACCTACGGGAGAACAGAATCATGAAATGACATGAGAGGAGTCGCTCATTGAAATACTCTTGACATCAAGAGGCTCAAAGTGTAACACGGTGTAAAATGTTCATGTACATTGTACCTTTTGCATTTCATTTCATTTCATTTATTATTTCTCAGGGCAAACATAAAAAGGTACAGTACACAGATGAAAAAATGACATAAAACAAAACATGACATGGACCCCCCCCCTAAGGATTGCCAAATGTGAACTAAATCACAATCGAGTGGCTCTCCAAATGTAGCCATGCCAACATTAAATACATGTACATATATATATGCAAAATGAAAAATAAAAAAATGCAAGGCAATACTATAGTAATAAAAAAAAAAATACAAATTTAGTTATAAATAGGTTTGCTTACAGTATATGCAGGAGATGAAGTATATATAAATAAATATGTAGACGGATTTCAAATACATTTATGATATTAAATCTCCTTAAAATAAATACATTATGTACACAAATAACAGATTGTAACAGTTCAGAATAGACCTAAAACATAATGACGTCACACTTAGCTTACATGCGCACAAGTCTATGGTAGTCTCAGGGTACCAGGCACCTTGTAGGGCCATAGAAAAGCACGCATGTAAGCAAACCAAGACTCTATGTTTCAGGTGCACGCCTATTTAGGATGGAATTATGATGGATTTACCGGGAGACAGAATATAATTACGCAAACTACTGAGAAACTTGGACATATTAAGTACAACTTGTTCCTTAACATTAGATGGTAAACTATCCCATAATCTTGCATGTTATGATGTAAGATCCTCACACACCAGATAGAGGCACTGGGTGTTGTGGTGTTTTGTTTTAACCCTTTAGAAAGATTCTGTTACTATGAAATGGCAGGCCACCCTACATTTATTAGGTCCTTCCAGTTGGCAAGCATTTGTAGTACTTTGTGTTTCATTTTAACCCTCCCTCTCTCAGTGACAATTTTGTCTGTTAATTTGTTTATATTTTTTATGTTTGTGTACATTTTGCATGTTATTTTTGTCTATTTGTATTAGTGATCTTTTAATCAGATTATATTTTGATGTAATTTCAATGTGAGGGCTCCTTTGAAAAGTAGTTTACTAAACTGAAATGGACTACCCTCGGTAAAGATTACAATAAATAAAAAATTAAATATAAAAAAAAAGTGCCAAATTGGAGCCAACTACCCTATATTTTCATTGAATCTTTCAAATATGTGTAAGTCCGACAGACAACTTTGATAAAGATTTACTTTCCTCAAAAAAGAAACATATTCTGGTCAACACTTTTTGGTTCTGATTTTGGCAATGAAAATGCCGATTATTGACCTTTAACAAGAATAACAGTATTAAAAATGAAGACGGAGTCATGATGGAGACAAACAGAGAGGCTGACTGACTGACCAGCATTCCTACGGCAGTGCGTCATGTCGCCCACACACGTCCACTCGTTTGTGTCCGGGTTGTACATCTCAACACTCTTGCGGACCATAGGGCCGTCGTGACCTCCCACTGCATACAGCATGCCATCGACGACACCAACACCTGCAGGTGAATAACAAGGCAGTCAAACACACTGTATCAGTATATAAAGCCTTGGTTACGGGAATTTCTTTGTCTAGAATAGTCATATACTAGGTTTGTAGAATTAACATCCGTGAGTCACTCGAATACCATCTTTCACATTTGCGTCACACTATCATCTTGCAAATCACATGCATCACAAAGGAAAATGGACGGCACAACGTGTCGCGATAAAGTACTTGCCGAGTACAAATGAGAAGACACAGCGTACGCAAAACATGGATGAAACTTATGAAACTTATGAATGAGGTCTTGTGTCATGAATTCAAGCTTCATACAACCAGATCGGCTCTTTATTATCTGTTCCATGCTGTACAAAAGGTCGGGAATCCTGTAAGAAATTCTGAGGAAACTAACTCAGGCCCAATCTCAACATAGCTCCAATCTGAGGACCAATTTTAAATTATTAGGAACATTACAAGAACATAAAGGGAATTGGAAATGCGTAGAAAACCATCGGGCATTGTCAACAATAGATAATAAAAACTACAAATAAATGAGGAAAATGTGAAGTGGTTGCAGAAAAATGTTGGCACAGAAATGTTGTTTTAAGTACCTGCTCCACTCCGTCTTGTGTTCATTTCTTTGACTGGCGTCCACTCATCTTTGATTGGGTCGTAGCGTTCTACTGAGCTCAAACAATGTCTGGACGCACCGTCGTACCCGCCGACTGCGTACAGGTAATCTGTGCCAACCAAAGCAGCCAAAATTACTCATTAGAATATGAACCAGTGTTTATACGAATTAAATAAGGTAACAGAAGATCTCTCGATATTAAGGGGCGAGGATGCATAAAATATTGTACTGTGTTGGTACCAAGCACCAAATCGAGTTAGGTGCCCCATAACTGAATGTACACTAGTTTTATACATATTCTGTTGGGGAATTGGTTGAGTACGAGGCTTGACTTTGGTGTATACAAACCACAGAGCTATATTGAATTACTAGAGTGCTAATTCACTGTGTCGTATGAAGCCTGCTGTGGGCATCCATGTTTGTACACAACCTATGGACTTCTCAAATTCTCTGATATTAAGTATGGCTGTAGTATGGCTATTTGCGTATCTATGTTTGCACTGACTTTTAAGCATTAAAGAACACAGCGAGACCGAGACTGAGCAAGATAAATGCATCAATTTAATGCCAATTTCACGGAGCTGCTAAGCACAAAAATTTGCTTAGCATGAAATTTCTACCTTGATAAAAACAGGATTACCAGCCAAATGTGCATGTAATGTATATTGCACGTGACTGGTATTCAGATGTTATTTGCTTAGCATGAAAATCACATGGAGTTTTGGCTGGTAACCTGTTTTTACTAAGCGAGACATTTTTGTGCTAAGAATTTTTTTTTGCTTAGCAGCTCCGTGAAAATGGCCCCTGGAAGTTTCTCCTGTGCGCACAGGATATTCATTCAGTATGGCCACGCAATGATGTTTGCAGAAAATTTAAATTGTTTTTTAGTCATGTACACATACACATAGGCCTTAGGAGAGAGACTCCTTCACATTCACTAAAGGCCGTTTTATAGTCGGTCGCGCGGTGAAAATCGCCCGACGCCGATGGTCGCTGGATGCTAGGCCTTTTTTGTGCAGTTTATAGTCGTTACGCGACGTTTGTAAACACACGCGCAGCATACGTGCAGTGCGTCTGGAATTCGAATGCGACGTGTGACGATCAACGCATCGCCACTGCTGAACGTAAAATTATTTTAGCTGCGATAATTATTACTTATCAGAGTTAGCAGCTTTTTTGGGATGTACGATTAATGTCTGTCCCAGCTGTTTTAATATCAATAAATATTAAAACGCATAATTAGAATATAGGACGTTTTCGATGCTGATTGATGGTGATATTTATTTTTTATGCCGTGTGCCATATTTACATATTCGTCGTTTCTTACCCATTGGCCCATTGAAAAAATTGAGGTCAGCGACCATGTCAAAGTTCAATTGATTGAACTCTGTAGCGACGTCGCCAGCGTCTCTCAGCGACTAGTCGCTGGTGCTTCTGCGTCAAGTATAAACCCTGCGTGATAGGATCACGCGTCAATTTTTAGTCGCGGTGACCATCGCGACCGACTATAAACCAGCCTTAATTCTACCATCTTAGATAAAAACACAAGTGAATGTAATTACCATTGAGCACTGCTACTCCAACACTACTCCTCCTGGTGTTCATGCAGGCAACCGACCTCCACTCATTCACCTTAGGATCATATGCCTCCACGCTGCTTAGTCCTGTAGTAACAGATGTGTAATGACCTAGATGATGTAGGATATCACACAAATGGCAATGCATTGCAGCAAAAAGTATTTCACCCTTTGACAGCAGAACTTTTTGCCTAATGTGATTTAGCTTGAAGCATATGAGCGCAGTTATTGCAACACAGATCTGATACACTTAATACACACTTCATGTAAATAATCACACGGTGATAAAATAAGCAAGTGCAATATATGTGACCGGCTCCACTAAAAATGGGTATTATGTCGCAATTTTTTTTTAAAATGAGTTATATACATAGTTGAATTTGTCACATCCTAAGCTTTAATTTGGTGCAGGTTTTTGACCCCTGTGTCATTTTGTGTTCTCGAGATATCTTGACATTTGTATACTCATATTTTCCAATTTAACAGAAGTGCGTTTAGAGATATAGCCCTTTAAACACAAAAAGTGCAATGAAATGAGATAGAAATAATTTCTATCAACATTTATTTTTTCATCTTTATTCATCAATATTAATGTGTCTGAAAACAAATTCTGAAAATATAGATATAATAAAACCAACAAACCAAAAACAAAAAAATCACTTGTGTGAAGATGTTTTCGCCCGCTTCATATAGAACAGCCCTGTGTGTGTTTTCACATAGTGCGACATAATACCCTATTTTGTAGAGCGGGTCACATAAGAAGACACTACAGTGAAACTTAGGAGAAGTTGCAAACTTTTCTAATCTTTAGGGCTGTAAAACTCAACTGATTAATCACAGTCTGTTGGTTAACCACGCCACTTAACCCTGATAATTTATGTTAGTTGCAGATTTTGCATGAGGCAAGTCAGAATGTAAGCAATATAATGTAATTTTTATCATAATGGGTCAATTAAATTCCCAAGAGTGTTTCTTGGGAATCCACATTAGTGTGTGTAGTAGATCTTGACGTCAGATTTAATCAAACGAGCAGGAATTTAGCTTGGATCGATAGTCCTGTGGGCTACTGGCAATTTTTCACGGAGTGAAAAAAAAATTGAAAACAATAGGACTTAAACCTGCACCTTCAGATCACTGTACAAGTGCTCAATCAACATGCATAATTAATGAAAAAGTCTGGAAATTCTTTTAAAAAACGTTTAGAAAAGCATACCTGTTGTCCCGTCGAATCCTCCGACCGCATAAATACGATTGTTCAGTACAGCTACGCCCAGCGTGCTTCGTCTGGCCTCCATGGACGCCACAGAGGACCACATGTTCCTTGTGGGATCATACACATCCACGGTTCTCACCCGCAGGGAACCATTGAAACCTCCAACAGCATAGACAAGACCGTTAAGTACCGCAATACCTGATGTGAAGTCAAAGATTGAAAAAGATTCTACTGTACCTGTCCTGTTTACAGGATGAGTGAGATTTGATCTTCACAAGTTCAAAGTAACGTTCTAAACTGTTTCATTACCTGACAAAGTTCCTGCAAGCAGAACTCAAACCTTAATGCAATCACTGGTGTGTCCGCTTAACCCCTTGAGTCCGGCTATCATTGATGGGATGGCAAGAACGGGTTGTACCGCTAAGCAGAAATTCAAATAGGCAACACACTGAATAGAGTGGTGCTATACATCACACTTGGAGCCCCACTTTAGTGTGAATAAAATTTTTGTTTGAAAAAGCTCCATCTATTCATTACACTCCCTATTCAAGAACAATATAGTTATAACAAGAATGAATTGATTACATGCAGGAATGCGCATATAGATGACAACCAGCCAGGTGGTCTTTTTTAAACGGCAGCTATGGCCATCATCTGTATGCAAGAGGTTAAATAAAAGGGCAATCAAGGGTCAGAATGAAGTAACACTCTTCGGCTGACAGTTCTCAAAGCACGGGCAAGTGCAGGGGAGGTATGCAGAATGGCCAGGCACTGCTGCTTTCGGATTTGTTTTAGATTATTCTTCAGTTGCACACTCCACCAACCATGACAGAGCCCAGGAAGGCTCCAAAGCATCTGTCTGATGAAATGAGGAGTTAGCATCCTAGTAATTTAATATAATTCTGTAGTTTGAACCCACCTGCCCTGCAGCGTCTGGACGGCATCTCGGCAGCCTGAGACCACTTCTCCTCCTTGAAGTCATATACCTCAACACTCCGGATAGCCTTAGGAGCTTGGCCACCAACCACTAACATCAGCTGGAGGAATAACAAGACGTGGACATCTAACAAATGCTTACACTCTTATCAGGTTAGAAAAATGTGTATTCTATGCATGGACATGAGATTCGAAGATTTAACCACAAGCAGCAGGATTTTAAAGAAAACGGAGGAATTGATGACTTGTGAGGACTTGACCAGAGGTTTAAAGACTCAACTATGGGTTTTAAGACCCAACAACACAGCGAGGACCCCACAAAAAGCTGTAGGATTCAGCAATTAAGTGGAGTACGAATTTAGATTTGAAGGTAAAACTTCGGCTGAGGTTAGTTTGAGTTTTTTAGTCATATAAAATTAACTTTCAGTGGTTCTAATCAGAAAGTAGTTTTGGGACCTGACTAGATGTTCGAGGGTACAAATGGGGAATTGAGGAACTAACTTTTCAGGAAATAAACAAAAGTTTGCATGCTTAGACTTTCTGGGACTAAATTGTAGATGTCCGACGACTTGACAAGGGGTTTCAGTAGTTGTGTGACTCAGCACTGGGAGCAGAGAATGAGACTCAGACTGACAAATTTAGGTCTTGAAAACAAGTTTGGATATCAGGACCAAAATGGTCAATCAAACTCTGAAATTTCACAGTGAAATCTAAATGATTATAATATGGTGCTTATATACAGTTCTTGATGGTCTTCGAGCCATGAAATTAGTTTGCTATACGGTAGTTCCAGATCAGCCCAACCTGTTCTCTACCCTCACAGGTACCAATTTATAATCCTGTGTGGAGAGAGGCGATTGCAGTAAAGTGTCTTGCCTATGGACACACTTGCCTTGGGTAGACCAATGGGTGTCCGGGGCTTAGTCCTGGGGTTCTTGATGAGTGCTCTCTGGTCCTTGGGCAAGAGGTGGTACTTCATGGCCTCGATTAGGTAGTCCTTGCAGTTACTGCTGGACTTGATCAAGGGTTCCTCCTCCACGCGCTGCACCAGGTAGTCACGGGAGAGCAGCGGCAGGCGGACATGCTCTACCAGACGGGGCATGTAGTCGCAGCGGTTCGGTGGATCGCTGTTGACCCAACCCACAACAGCTTCAAACACCTGGGGGGGAAAAGGAACTTCTGCTAAAATTTCAGTTGGATTTTGTTGGATTTGGAAGGTCTCATACAAACAAATACCTGTTGTATTTTGTTGGATACAGCAGGGTAGCTGCAAAATGCCAAGGCTGATGTGTAGGTGGTACACTGCAGAATCCAACAAAATGTGATGCTGGATTTTGTTGTATTTAGTAGGCTTCTCATTTGTGTTTTGTTGGAAATTGTTGGATTTAGCAGGGTCATATGAAACAAATCTTACCTCTTCTTCTGTAGGTACAGTCAGATGGTCGCTGCTGATCAGCTCGCTGACTTGATCAGCAGACAATGCTGTGAACTCATCGCTGCGGACAACGGCACTGCGGACAGCCAAGCATACACACGATAAGTCAAAGCTTCCTTTGACTTTTAATTCTTTTCGTAACGTTTACATATACAAACTCCTCCTCCGCATGACCCAATGTCAAGGAGCTGCTTCCAACGAAATCTTGCAGCGAATCATTTTCCTGCTAAGCTAATATCAGCTGAGGACCAGTTATTTTGCAAGTGAAACTTTTATGTGAATGCTTAGTGATTTCTTGAAATTGGTCCCAGATCCCACACAACTTGGGATAGTTTTAGTATGCGCTCCGATAGCGTGTAACACAACTCAGGATATCTGATGTTTATTCAAAACCCACTGGAGAAGTTTGTAGGATTCAGGCTGTGGTACCCAATAACACAAACATTGGAAGATTTTGGAATCAGAAAATATTGGAGGATTCAGGTTACATGTAGGGGAAAAAAAGGAATTTGGGTTAAAGAAGCACTGTCATTGGTTGATTGGATGTTGCTATAAACCAATCACAGAATGGCAAATCCCACCTGAAGTGCTGCATGGTGTAGTTCTGTGCGTAGTGATACAGCTCATTGCAGGAGTGTACATCGGCAAACGCCCTGATGCCTAGGCAGTTGGTTGGATGAAGCTGCTTCTGTAGAAAGTCACAGCAGGCGCTGCGGACATCGATGAGCTGCAGAAGACTGGCGGCTGGCAAGAGTGTCTGGCCAGAGATAAAGATGATCAAATGAATCATGACATAATGTAACAGATCAATTGAATACGGATGACGGCCACAGCAGCAGTTTGAAACAGACCACCTGGTTGGTTGTCGACTATAGGCACATTTCTGCACGTACTCAATCCATTCATTTTTTCAACTATATTATTCTTGAATGGGAGTGTAATTAATAGATGGAACTTTTTCAAACAAAGCTTTCATTCACACGAAAGGGGGGGGGGGCCTCCAAGTGCAATGAAGAGGACCACTCTATTCAGTGTGGTGCCTATTGTTTGCATTTACGCTTGGCTGCATAGCCCATTCTTGGCATACCAGCACCCCATCAACAGGTGTACACAAGGTCTTTTGAGTGCTGTGCCCGCTGCTATCCTCTTTTTAAGTAGAAACGAAACACCTGTGAGTGTTTGCGTTTTGTATGCATATATTAGTTACTTTCGGCTCCTGCACTAGTTTTCTCATTTTGTTTCTCATTTTCACCCTCATTCAAAAGCAGTATGGATCCATCTAATCAGCGGCCGTTTCATGCTTGCACTGTACCCTCCTTCAGTGGCTGTTTCATGTCTGCTATATAGAAAGGCATCCCTCACCTGGACATTTTCTTCAGTCACTTGTATCTCGGAGGTGTACACAAAGTCTAGCAGCAATGCCAGAGCGCTACCATCTATCTCCTGCAGTATAATCTTCTGGGCGCGACTTTCGGACAACTCGCTGGTGAACATTGCAGAGAAGTAGGGACTGCAGGCTGCTAGGACGACGCGGTGAGCTGGGAGTTCTACACCCTCCGCCTCCAATGTCACATCACACAGTATGTTCTGCCTAGTAAAAAAAACAAAATCCAATTAGTCTCAGTTTGCTCAATTATCTGGAAAAGGATGGGTAGCAAAATGAAAAATATATGGTTTTAGAACAGAAAGGATTCGTGTTTCATTTAGCAATAAAAATGTGGCACTAAAATTGGCCACATTTCTTTCTCAACCATAACAGTATAGATGAAATACATACTGTAAAACCCTGACAAAGATGTCACCAGTTGAGCATTAATGCCATCCCAGCTAAATCCAACAAAATCCAACAATGGTAAAAACTGTTGTAATTTGTTGGATTTAGCAGTCAACACAAAGTGCATGGTATGTTCAATATTGTGTATTCAGCAGGGAAGCAGCTAAATATAGCTGTTGGATTTTGTTGTATTTAACAGGGTGGGAGCAGACTTCTAGAAACAGATTTTGTTGGATTTGGCAGGGCTCATACAAACAAATACCTGTTGTATTTTGTTGGATTCAGCATAGTAGCTGCAAAATGCCAAGGCTGATGTGTAGTACACGTAGGTGTACGGTACACTGCAGAATCCAACAAAATGTGCTGTTGTATTTTGTTGTATTTAGCAGGCTTCTCATTCCAGTTTAGTTGGAAATTGTTGGATTTAACAGGGCCATATGAAAAAACACTGAAGGGGGTTAGGGTTGAAGCTGGTTTTATGGCACTGACACTCCCACAAGGTACAAAAATGTTCCTTCCTACTATTTTTAAGATCATCAACACGTGCCTTGATCTGGGCTGTTGCCACAAAATCTGACAATCCTCCAACAGTGCATGTCCATCAAGTAGGTTGTATTAATCTGATAAGCTGTACGATCAACACTTCCATACCTTGTGGGAGTTCCAGTTCTACAGAACTAGTTTTAACGCCGGGATTATTTTAACATTCACCAGACCCAGGCGCGGGATTATTTTTCGCAAACCTCGATGCCAATCGGGTTCAGGTGGAATCAGGCCGTAATCTGCGGGTAGCACACCCTGATATTGCCGGCCTCACTCGCTGCGAGCGGGTCGCTGACAGATATTTCCGGCCTCACTCGAGTACTTGCTTATCAGTCATCCGTTCTGAATACCGCAAAACCTTTGCGTGTACACACGTCATCCGACGCAAACTGGTTAATGCTTGACAATAGTGACAATGACATCTGGCATCTTTGTTGGCGTTTATTGTAATGGTGGGTAACAACATGCATTTCCTACAGTACTCTAACCTGACAAAGTTCAGAGTAAGATCATCCGTACTAGGGCAAGGAGAAACACTGTAGGCCTACTTACTTTCTGAAGTCATTCAAGAGATCAAATGCTCTCTGGGTGTGGAGTAAGTTGCGATATGGTGGTGGGTCAGTGGGAAGTACCTCCATGTCTTCCATGGTGGCTGGAGGGTACAAACGGAATCACTTCCGCTTCTCTAAATGGAGGGTAAAAATATTGAGGAGTAAAGCCCTGTTCGCACTGGAATTGTTTTGGTAATGGAATCATTCCGCCTCTCTGAATGGATAGCAAAAATATTGAGTACCAGTATGAATGGACAGCAAAAATATTGAGTACCGGCCAGTTTCTAGCAGTACAGACACGCAAGGTCGTAAACAATGCTTAGAGTAGAGCTAGACATCCCTATACACTGTACTGGTACACACATATACAGGTTCTGTATACTTCCGAGGACAAGAGGAGAAAGAAAATACAATGAAACCTTTCAGTCCTCGCAAGTCAAGTTTTTTGTTGAAATCGGTCCTCGCAAGTAAAAATACGTGCTTAGTCTATGGGGTTGGGTTATATTAGGAAAGATTTTACTTAAATACCCCCCCCCCCCCCACCAAAATTGGTAAGGAACAGCAAATTTTGGAAAATAACCATCCATTTGTATTCATAATTGTATAAACACTTGGCACAACCTTTAATTTTGAGATTTTTTTGGGACATTTTAGTTAAATATAGGGGAAGAAAGTTTGTGTTTTCTGTGTTAGAAGTTCTTGGCACCATGTACAGTCACTCAAAGTGTTCACATACATGTTGATTTCTTCCTCATTTTTTACAGATTTTGCTGACATAAATCTTGAAATACAGGTTGTGCCACATGTTTAGACAGTTGTTTTCAAGGAGGGTTGGAAATTTTCCAAGATTTTGCTGTTCTTGACCAATTTTGGTGGGGATATTATAGTAAAAAATTTCCGTTACATGTCATGTGCGTGTATGTTGAGCACAAATTTAGACCCTCGCGCAAATTTATTGTCCATACTTATAAAGCATGCGCAACAAATGACCTCATTGATTCATGAGACAAGTAAAGACAAGTATTGAAGTAAGGAAATTAATTTGCGCGAGGGTCTAAATTTCCACTTGACATATACACGTACATGTATCACTCTCGTTCAATCCAGCGCATGCAGCATAGCAATGCTTGAAATGATAATGATCAAAATTGTCCGAATTGTCAGACATTGTCCGAAGGGAAACACAGCGAAAAATTCCCCATTAGTACTGTACCACGGATGGGCACAGCGCGGTGGGAAACAAGCGCGGCGCTCATTGGTTGGCTCAGTTAAGCACGTGCTCGGCTGAGCTGGTGACGTCACAGAAACCACGTGGCAAGGGCACGCAAATTCATACGCACGCACGTACGGCCGGTGCACACACGTACGGCCGGTGCATTCCGAGCCGTGGAAATTCTGAGACGTATGTACACGTACGACCGCGTACGGTCGGATCCGTACGTGCGCATCAAAAACCCCATCGAGCATGCAACTTAATGCATATTCACATGGCGCACTCAAATACACTCATGATTATCTAATGCATCACGATCACATTCAGCCAGTGGCGCGGTTTCATACTAAAATGGTAACAAAAATATTACTTACCAAACTTACAATATCACCAAGAAATCTGCGAGTTGTTGAGCCTCAGGTTGACACCAAAGAAATCGAATTAAAAACTGAAGGAAACCACTAAATCGTACGATTTTGGTACCATTTGAAAGATCGTCGTGAGCTCGATCTAAGTAGAAATGGATCGAATTGCTGACGCGAAGTATGTGCGCATGCGCGACAATTTCATTCATGAAAACTGCCTTATACGGCAAATATGATGACGTCATATAATGAGGTGGTTGTGTGGCCGTTCCATGCCAATTCATGTAAGTCATTTTTCGCTGTGGGAAAAGGAGCAAACATCGCTCCTTCGCTGGAGATTGTGTATGTAGGGCCCTGTTATAAGGTAACAAAAATCCACTTTTAGATTATTGGAATTGCCAAACTAGTTCCCGACATTACAAACCAACATAGAACAAGTACGTAGAGAATATTAGGTTTTAGTTTTGGAGGAACATTTTCAGGTAAAGCGACAATGAAGACGACAAAACGCAATGCGAAAATAAAGATGGCGATCACCGCGACGCACACAGCAAACACGCAAAACCGCATTGATTTGCATGGAAACTGCCGTAAAGCGCGTAAAAAAATTGCATTTTCTACCGTAATAAACTGTTCAAAATTACAAAAAAAGATGTCAATAGAATTAAGAAAAGTCTGCTTTAGATTGAAAAGTCATTTTGGAATGAGAAAAAATACCCTTGACTCTTTGATCAAAACTAAAATAGGGCACTACAAAATCGCCACACTACACAATCGCATATCGCCGCCCGGCGCGCGCCCCCCGCGCCGGCCCGGCCTTTTCACTTTATTAAAAGTCTCGACTTGTCTTAAGATCTAACACTGCCCCACTGCTTAAAATACATCCCTCGACCAAAACAGACCATAATGCTAAATAGTAAATATTCCATTTTGTTCAGTGAATTACTTACCAAATAATGTCAAAACGAGCAACGGTATCAAACTTTCCGACAATCATTTTACATTCTTATCGTCTGACACATTTCATCAACAATTTTTCCCCCTAAATTTCGCCCACCGAAGAGGACGGCTGGTACCCAGGCTACAGCTATCTGCGTGCACAGTACGCAGTGCGGGAAAAGTATTACACAAATATTAAAAGTAGCCAGACGAATGCATGAAAAGGACGCCCTCTTGCAGCTTGAGATTGATAAATAAAAATATGCCAATATTAAGTTATTTATACTTGCGCACGTATAAAAAGATGAAGAAAAATGTAATTGACAAAATGTAAATTTTATTGCTTAAAAAGTGCAACATTGTCCTGCACAGTGTGTGATGGTTCGCAGGATTTATTTATTGGGGTGGCATGGGGGTGGGGGGGGGGGGGGGGGGGGGGTTGTATAGCTTAATTGAAGGTACTTTCCAGTATTCCATGGAAAAAATTTTCCCCAGAATTTTGAAGTGATATATTGTGGACTGTTCACCTGAACAAAGGAAGCGTCATCACTCGTATTCATGTGTTTCAGAGGCTGTTAAGTTTATTCTGAGTAGTTAAACCCGTACATGACAGACAACATTGGTCAACATGTAACAATAAAAACAACATTTTGTTGCAATGTATCTGTGAATGGTATCAGTTTGGACACATTTGACAATAATAATACAAGAGTGAAGTCACAGAAACCCAAATAAACCCAATAGCAAAAAGAGTGTCAGGGTACATCTGAATATGTGGGTACAAGTGGCTATATAGCTGGGTCAAAATCTCGTGAATTATACATATGAAGTTGTAACAATTATTTTGCAAATAAGTCATTTTGAACGCTGTCTTTTTGTTCAGTTGTCATTATGTACCACTGTTTGCTGATGCATAGAATTTTCATGGAGAGAAATTCTAAACTAGCAGGATCCAAATAGAAAAAAAGCAATATTTTTTCTCAAAAATTGTATGTAAAAGAAACCCAAAATACATGTATAGGCATATCTGTACATGTATGCCCATTTTAAGCTGAAGCACTGATTATAAAACAATTACTTTTACAATATAAGTTATCAGCTATCATTGACTATACAATAAAACCAAAATATTGATGTGGCATCAAAAACGTTTTCAGATAGTGTTTGAACTTCACCAGTACATGGCCATCATGACTTCAGTACCAGAAATGTAGACACCTCTTGGTCTTGAATGTGAAAACATCAACCAGAATTTGTAACACCCTACACACATCTGTAGCTACGTTGCTGTCAAGGGGAATCCAGTGTCATTTGGGGGGCGGGGCATGTTGCAGCTCCTCCTCCTACAAATTCCATTTTGACTGCAACCTTATGCGAGGCATAGTTTCACTTGGAGGGGGGGGGGGGAGCCCAGGAAGAAGGGGGTGGGGAGGGGAGAATTATGAGGTTATGCAAGATATAGATTATGTTACAGACAAAAACCTTTGTTAGAAGAATGAAAAAAGCTCCACTTTCTTTCCAGTTTTTACATGATAAACATTTATTTCCCGTTATTAGTCCGACTCATGTGCATTCATGTAATCTAAGCAACTTAACAACAGGGCTAGGCATTACGGGATCCCGGTACTGGTTCAAATGGACAAATCTTATCATTATTACAGTGTACATAACAGTCAAATCTAGCTGTACAATGATTCATTTTAAAGCATGGCAAGTTTAAAGATTATCTCAGATAATTGAGGGTTGCAGCCGTCTTTGTCGAACTATTATTACCAATGCCATCAAGGGTACCAGCTGATTTTTAATTTTTTTAGAATATGGAAGCAAAAACTAAATACAATGGCTTTCTGTGTCTGCCAGTTTGTGTACACTAAAGTGTTTTATAACTCGTGTTCAGTCGTCTTCCAACTCCAGATGTGTACATGTACTTTCACTCTAACACTCATAAATGCATTTATGCAAAGTGGAACACAAAGCTGACATCCACATGGCGTTTAGTAATGAAGCCTCTAAACTGTGGGATAATTTAGGTGCAGCCATCTTTGTGTTCTTATATAGAAGTCTACACACTGCTTATTAATGCCAGCCTTTATGCAAGGCAAAACAAAAATAATAGTAAAATAGTTGTGTTGCCCTCTGCAACCGACCCTAAAAGTTACAAGTCGGGTCGCGTCTTTTTTGTTTCCTTAAATACAGCTACGATGGCACAATCGTGCATTTCGCCATATCACTTTTAAATAAGATGAATCAAATAGGCTGGTACCCCTGGTGCCACACTGAAATCTCAATCTTAACCCTCGGGGAATCTGACCAAGATGGTAGCCAGTTCAATTTTCTCTACCAATAGAACAATAACTTGCGGATTTTTGCATGTCATTGCGCACATGTGCAGTTGAAATACCTAACTGGCTTATTGCAACTAATAGCCATTTCCAAACCCAAACCCCTCTCCGCCCCCAAAAACCCCCATCAAATCCTGGTTTATTACAATAGATTTGCCTTATACACAATTAACTGAGCCTCCTGAATGACACAGACTTTAAGAGTACCTATTGTACAAGTCAGAAATCCTATATCTTCTACAAAAGTTTCCTGGAAAAGCCAAGCACAGTCTCAATACTTTGACAGAAAATGTTAACGTGTTGCAGAAACCCTCTAATGCAGTCTCTGCTGCTTACAAAGGAGGGGGAGGGGTCGAGAAGAAACCTCAATGATTCATGCTTGAAGCCTTGTGCATTTAAGCATGGTGTAAAACAAAGTATGGACACATAGACCAGTCTGGTAATAGATTGATCCACTACGCTTCTTGATGTATTGACCAATAACAGCTGCGCGTTCAACACAAGCTGGGCTGTGATTGGTCAATACATTATGGCCATTTTAGAAAAATGATGTCACTGTGTCAGAGTTGTATTCGAGTCCCTGCAAGTCCTTTCACAAGTCCCGGCAAGTCCCTGCAAGTCCATCACAAGCCCTCCAGTCCTAATCCTAATCACAAGCTATTCAAATGAGGTTTGACAAAGGCATTCCTTTGTCATTGTTAATCGGGTTACTTGTGACTTTATGAAAAGGACTTCTGACTGGGCTTGCGAAAGGACTTGTGAAAGGACTTGCAGGGACTCGACTACAACTCTGCACTGTGTGTCAATTACAAACACATTGCAGCACAGTTTGCGCTCTAGATTTTAGAGTTTGCAGTTAAGTCAATTATAATCCATTCTTTAAATGGCCTTAGCTGACAAACAATATCAAGTAAATCACACTAAGTAAACACTCGAGTATCTGTAAAAAAAAACAACCTGACCCTCCCACAAAAAAAATTACAAAAATACAAGAGGGGGCAACCCGACAGTGAAGGTGAGTGACATGAAGGTTTTAACCCCCGCCTTGATCAGTCATGCTTACAATTGGCTGAGGGGATTTGTCTCTCGCGTATTTTTTTTACCCCGAGGGGGGCTAATCACATGGCATACTTTCTCGTCCACTCCCTAGCTGTTTCGTTGTACTTGGACCTATCTGTCTTGTATATGCGTGCAATATCTGGGACCAGTGGGTCATCAGGATTCGGGTCGCCAAGAAGAGAGCAGATTGAAAGTAACACTGTAGGTTAGGAGACAAAGAAAGAATAAGAAGTCTTTATTAAATAGATGGCATTATTAAATTAATACTACCACTTTTTTGCTGAGGTACAGATACAATATACCAGGTGGCTCATTCTTGTTTTATGAAAACACATGTAGTTTTGTCACATAATTCATGACCAACGAAAAGCTACCACGGTCAATTTTTGGCACTGCACTGGTTTTGAAAAAAAAATTACTTCTCTCTAGAGGATTTCTTGCTTGTACCACTAGCTCAATGGTCTATTCCTTGTTCTATTCTGGGTAAAATGACAGCGCAGCAGTGTTTTGCGAACTGGGGTCCAAGGTCACCTGAGCACCCCAGACGTTTTTCGGGTTCTAGATGCTGTGGAGCATTCTGCAAAATTCTGCTCTTTTTTTTTTTATTTCTTATGCATGCCAGATGTTTTTCATCTGCAGCAGCGAATGCCCTTTGTGCTCATTACCAGAGAAATGAACATTAAAAAAAACAGAAGAATTAACATTAAAAACAACAAGCCTGAACAATTTTCTCATGAAAAATATTTATTACTTTTTAATATAATTTTGAATACAACTTCTTAAGGTCCCGTATTAATAAAAATTGGGCCCATGTGTAAAGAAAAAAATAGAATTTTTGTTTCAAACTTATTAAAAAAATTTTAATATTGATTCTCTCAGAAATTGAATGATGATGATACATGTTTGAATTTGGTATCTCTGTGAATCTTTTTATAACAAAGGAAGAAAAAAAAAGGTCCAATTTCAGTAAATTACACTTTGCTTAGCTGTACGGCACGTTGTCCCTTAAATTTATGTAGGCCACTCATGTGAAAAGTTTCTTTATAACGAGCAAACTTGAATCCTTGATCCTGATTGGTGTAATAGCACCCTAGTCTATATTGCACAATACATGCTGAATGTTTTGCCCCTCACTGCTTCATGTACACGAGGTACACAGGCCTACACCCAAACCAAACGTGCACGCTGTAGTTACTTTGTTTAGTGGTCATTCTTGTGAGGATGACCACAGAAAAGTGAACACAGAGTATGCCTTCAGTGAGGATCTTTACTGTGCGTCATGTTTGCTTAAAGATAAATTCGTTATTCCACTCTCGCTCATGGAACATGAAGAATGTAATGTGTCTGCACTGCATTTAGTGCGTCTGCACGACAAATGCACATTATGTCGTGTTCCACAAGTCCGTTAACCCCTTGCGTCTGGCTGATAACATGCTAGTACGCCAATATCAGGGCTGTGCAGCCAAGCGTGAATGTAAACAATAGGTATCACACTGAATTGAGTGGTCATATTCATCACACTTGAAGCTCCCTTTCATGTGAATGAAAGCTTTGTTTTAAAAAGCTCCATCCATTCATTACACTCTCATTCAAGAACAATATATTTGAAACATGAATGGATTGAGTACACCCAGGAAGGCGCCTATAGACGTCATCTTTTAAACCACGGCAATGGCTGTCGTCCGTACTCACGAGGATAACTCATAATGGTCTTACCTTTTGAGATTGTGAGTGCCGGTGACCACTGTGACCTAAGGATGTCTAGACAGATGCTACCGTTGCTGTTTATATTTGGATGGTAGATTTTTGTTGTGAAGGCCACCTGGTGAAGAAATAAGAACAAAAAATTCACACTAATCATTCAGCAATCCTGGATCCTCCATTGACTTGGAAAACAGCTTCACTATGGAAACCATTGGGTGGTGCACTTGTACTGTGAATCACCTGAAATGGGCCAACCATTATAAACTTGGATACAGGTGAACCTGACCAAGCTTTTATGGGTAGGTTGAATGCAGCCATGATAGGGGCCTTCTACACATGTACAGCAAGCTATGTTGTGAATCAGGGGTGAGATTGGCCAAAAAATGAAAAATCCACGAAATCCACAAAAATTCCACCAAAAAACCACGAAAAACCCACAAAAAATCCACAAAAAATCAACATACATGTATAGTTTGTATTTGCCTGAAGGCACTCCCTTAAAAAATCTGTGGTATTTTTGGGGGTCTATATCCACTTTTACAGGTATAAAAACACCTTTAGGATAACACCTCCGGAATTCATGATTGCAAAAGAGATTCTTTAAAAATTCTGGAATCCCGACAAAAAAATCCTGAAATCAGAAAAAATCCTGACAAATCTCACACCTGGTGAATGACTGCATTGTTTGTATTCTGTTAGTGTCACCCGCGAGTTTGGGCTTGACAAAAGGATGGTATGTGGAGGCCACAATGGCCGGCCAAGTCTGACCAGTACAGGTCGGATTCGACTATAGGAAGATCACTTTGTACGTTATATCAAAACTTAAATATGAGGATACATTATATCAGAACTTGAAGACTCACCTTAGGTGGTTTGAAGGGGTAATCTGTAAGAAAGTGTATGGTCAGAAAAAAGACACCGCCTTGATACGCGCTATCCGGCTGTAAAGAAACAAGCAATATGACCACTCTTAAATAATACACATGTATATAATCATGCCTGTGCAGCATTGAACTGAAATACAAAATATTTCCATTATTTTCTTGGTCTGAATTCCCAAAATGTATAGGGTCTTTATAATTATTTGCAGGTGCTGATCATCGCATAGATTTGGTTACATGGAAATTAAAAAAGGTGCGCTGTGGCCTCGTGGCTTAGTGTATTGAACTCAAGATCTCGGTGACACTGCAGATTGTGGGTTTGAGACCGGCTTCGGTCATGGTGCATGTGTCCTTAAATGTAGTGTACATGATTGGTCATTGTTGCAATTTTCAGAAATGGGCGGATTTGGGGGTTAGTATTTTATAGGAAATATCATTCCACTGACCTGTTCAAAGTTTTGTGTTGTTAGATGGCGAAAAAACGAGAGAAAAACGGCGCTCATTTACAACCGTCGGGCGGATGATAGTCTTTAGTCAAGGCGCACATGGCTACCTGGACGCGGGACGCGCTCCGATTAATGCCAGCATGTCCGGGGCGCGCCACTCATCCAGTATAGCCACGCGCGCCTTGACTGAAGGCTACAGGGCAGTTTTTCAATGATTTCCAGCTGGAAATCGTTGGAAAACGATACAAATTTCCACTTTTCTTGACAGCACACCTGGTGCCATAATTTCACAGGATGATTGAGACTACTATTAACTTACAGTCTAGTAAGGTATTTTGTAATAATTCAGTAAAACAAAATTGGAGGATTACCAATCGTGTACACTACATTTAAGGCACTTTGTCACAATAAGTTGCTTCTCTCCACCCAGGAATAAATGGGTACTACCTGTGAGGGCAGTGATGGTTATGTGTTTGATTAGCCTGTGTGCGCTTAAAATAGCAGCCGGGGCTGTATACTCCCCAGGGAGCTGAGGTTTCAGGAATGATTAATGGGCCCATGTGACAAAGTATGCAATCTGATGCATCTGGGTTCTAGCCAAAATGCTCTAGAGGGTTAGGGCTATAAGCCCTGAATATTTTGGAATACTTACTGGGGCTGTCCCGAATATACCAAATATTTGAATATTCGATCGTCAACAGAATATTCGAATACCTTTTTGCCAGTTCGAATATTCGTAAAAAATATATATGCACATACAGATACGACTCTGATACTATTTTCATAGAAAAGTTACGGCGCTTAGCAGTGTCAAATGCAGCATTTTTGTCGACGTTAACTTTTTGGACGGAGATTATTGTTCCCGTCTGTAGAAAACCCCGACAAAAATGCAGGCTGCAGTTTGGTTTCTAATTGTTATACGTCCCGTAATGATCTTGATACATAACAGGCCCATGCAAAAAATGTCGATCGGGCAGTTTATAATATCGATCACCGCACGTAAAACACTGGCGTGCTTTGTGTGCTTTTGTGTGCTTTTTACCGGCACGGCATGCAATTGCAGCTGACGCATGAAAAACTTGATCGGCAAGTATCGAATATTCGGTCAAACCTGGTTTCGAATAATTGAATACTTAAAACTCGAAAATGAACAGCCCTAATACTTACTGGGCCCATTATAGTTGCCTGCCAGTGAAACACTGTAAAGAGACAAAAAAATTGAATATACAATTACAGACAAGAAAGTAAACGTCCATGCTGCTAATTAACCAGAAATGAAACAAAGCAACAAGACAATATTGATTATAGACAGGGAGGGGAAGCGAAGGGAGAATTGGATTTGGGATTGATAGTTTCCCCACAGTAAATTATTTTGGACCACCCTCCAAAATGAAACGAAATATTCCCACAGAAAATTTCAATCTCCAAAGGAAATATCCTTTGTCAATAAAAAATTGATTGGCCCTTGAAAAAATGACATTAACCCTAACCTTCCCAAATCCTCCAAAATCCTCTATGCCAAATGGTGGAATTTGGAGGATTGAGGGGTCTTTGGAAGTTGAAGCATCGGAGAAATTGGCAGGATTGAGGGGCATAAGGGGATTTTGCCAGGGATTTAACTAAACACTGAACCAACATTTAAGACCCTTCCTCCCTTGTCCCAAATGCTTCAACTTACTGTCATCTCCTACTGGACCTGCAGAACACTGGGCTGGCGGGTCACGCCCTAAATCTTGAAGTTCCTACGACAAGAAAAAGAAAGAGATAGCAAAAATATTTAGTGGAATTTCATTTGCACAACACCTAAGGAATATTTTCAGCACGTTCTTTCGGTATTTCTTTCTTGGTGGCCCGTTTGAGCTTTTCAATTTCAAGAAGACAAGGAGGGACACAACTGTAGAATACTGGGCCACCTAAAGGTTTAACTGCGACTCTGGGGAGGTGGGGATGCGAGGTCAATATGGTATGAAATAGAAATGAAAACGATAGCTGTACCACGTAACATACCTGGCGATGTGGAGGTGCACTTCATGTGTAAAGGACAGCATCCTCAAGCATTAACAGGTACAACTCATTTTAGAATGGTAAAACAAATCCGAGAACCTTTCTTGTACATCGTGATTTTGGGGGTCTAACTTTATATCTACATTGTATCCGACCACTGCGAGTCCGCCTCCATGCATCCAGGACTAGACTTGGTGACTCGAATAATTGAATATTTATTTTCGAGTTTGAATATTCGAATCTATACACTGCAGACCTACTGCAAATGTTGTTTTGGAAGGATAAAACCATTTAAGAACTAAAACAAATTCTAGGTGGAATTTATGTAAGTCTAGTGTCCGCTGCATACGTATATTTCAAAGGACACTGTTTATACAGTGTAAATCAAATCGTTGTACACGTGTATTGCGGCTTGAAGGTAGGAATTAAAGCGCTGTATGTATGGTCTTACGGTAATTTGTATAAATATTGTCGTTTCCGCCCACAAATGCCGAAGGCTGGAGCTTTTTTCCAAAAATATTAAAAAGCCGGAATGCCGGCAATTGCTGGAAGTCTGGTATCTCTGACGGACATCACTATTTTGAGGTTTTATAAACTCCAACACGTGTAAAAAGGGGCGCCTTTTATTTTTAAGGGGATTTAAGCGAGAAAAAGTATTTAAAAAAATCTACCTCTGTCCTCCGTTCCACCACCACAACGCCTCTCTATCACTCTGTGCTCCTTTTTCCATTCCACGGTTGATTTTATATTGATTTTCAAAGATTAAAAATAGAAATGTTTAATTGCTTGTAATCTGATACCCGATGACGTCATCATGACATCAATACATTTTCGCACATCTTCAGTTGGTTGTTCATTCATGTGTTCAGTTTTAAGTTGATAGAAAAAGAATGAGAACTAGAGTTTATTACAAACACACAGTGTTGGGCCATGTTCGGTTTGATGGCAAGAACATGTTTGTTTTCAAGACCATTGCAGTATTATGACCCAAACACCAGATTACTGAGATTTCAGCAAACTTCGCCCCACACATCAACTGATTATTCATTTTAAACATTTTTCAACCTGCCGCTAGAGGGCACTCTAACATTTTTATGACGTCACCGGTAATTTTGTTGTAAAGTACAACCCAGCCAGACACTAGTATCGTTGAAAGAAAGTTTACATCTTTTTTCACTTTCAAATTATAAGGCACTTCCGGTTTCAACCGGAAGGAAGGGTCACGTGATTTTACACGCACGATCAAAAATTAAGATCTATTATTATCCTTTCAATTCATGTAAAAATCAAGTTCAGGTTTGTCACGGTTGATTTTATATTGATTTTCAATGATTAAAAATAGAAATCTTTGATTGGTTGTAATTTGATACATGATGACGTCATCATGACGTCATTACAAAAAGCACATCTGCAGTAGGTTGTGCATTCATGTATTCAAATTCAAGTTGATATCAGTTTCCATGTTGCAAACAATTCCGGAGAAGAATCTTCTAGAAAAAGAATAAAAAGGAAGAATAATTCGTATAATAACAATAGGTGTTGGGCTGTAGCCCAACACCTAAAAAAGCAATTTTTGTTCTCCAAAATTGTATGTAAAAGAAACCTAAAATACATGTAGGCATATCTATACACGTATGCCCATTTTAAGCTGAAGCACTGATTATAAAACAATTACTTTTACAATATAAGTTAATTATCAGCTATCATTGACTACAATAAAACCAAAATATTGATGTGGCATCAAAACGTTTTCAGATAGTGTTTGAACTTCACCAGAACATGGCCATCATGACTTCAGTACCAGAAATGTAGACACCTCTTGGTCTTGAATGTGAAAACATCAACCAGAATTTGTTTTGACAATAAACTTGTGAAGAATCCCATCATTTGGGTAACAGTAACACCCTACACATCTGTAGCTACGTTGCTGTCAAGGGGAATTCAGTGTCATTTAGGGGGCGGGGCATGTTGCAGCTCCTTCTCCTCCCCCACCCCCACAGTCAACCGTATAAACAAGGCCATTTACAACTAAATACAGATTGCTGTTTGGAATACACTATCCATCACACAAGCAAATTCACTATCATTCACACAGTTCATAACACCGCTTACAACAAGCAACTTACATGACTTAGGTAACGGTCTATTTTCCTGCATTAAAGTCAATTAATGCATTCAAATCCCCAACAGAAATACTTCATAATTGTCACTGGCTGTGCAGGGCTGGCTGGGCATTATTCATCATTTTCCAAACATGCAGTTTTTGCTTTTTATACCTGTGGATTGTAATACAAAGAAAGTAAACGTTGGCAAACAGCCAGAGCTCTTATCATGGAGCTTCATGGTGTCAAATACTGCTTAGCAATTAGCAGAGAACCAGTTACAAGTCATGTGCATGGCAGGCAATTTTGGCTGGTAACCTGTATTCGCTAAGTACATGATTTTTACGCTTACCCAAATTGGCCCAAGGTCTCTGTTTTCATAATAATAATAATAATCAGATATAGCGCCAAGTCTATCAAAAAGACGCTCAAGGCACTTTAAAGTGAAGAGTTTTAAAAGACGTCAAGAGTTTCCTATTTTGTAAATATCACTTTTTCTGTTTGAAGTAGCTTCAGTAAAATCCATTGTTTGGATTAGAGCAACCTTATACTTTTATAGCTTCAAAGAATATGAGTGAGATTCAAGTGTTAAGTTATTAAAGGTGGATGCTAAATTTGATTTCATCGTCAACGACATGTACGCCGCGTTCATCCAGTGTAGGGTCTACCTCCATCAAACCATTGATTTCTATTATTGTTCCCGAGTGTTATTTTATCTCTCAGATTCTATATAACCCATCTAGTCTATTGTACCAACAGAATTAAATCCAAAAGCCTATCCTGATGGATACTTCATGTCAGCAATACACTGTGATATGACCTTAGAGGAATTTCACATTAGCCCCTTTTGCGCACTTCTGGGTTGAAAGCGAGAATGTCAGTGGCAACCAAAACAACAATTTTTTAACACGAATTAATCATGCCATAAAAGGATTAAAGCGCAGGCGCACGCTCAGCATAAAGTTGTTTACTGTGACATTGAGATCTTCGTGTTCAAACGCGGAAGTGCGCAGATCGGCGCTGAAATCGTCGTTGTGGGATTCCTCTATTTGCTAGATAAATGAAAGGGCAAATTTTATTCTCTTCTGTAACACTTTCCTTCCTCCATGGTTGTACAAGAGGTAGTGAGGTGGGGTACAAATTCTGTTTTGACATGTGAGGCATGCTTTCACTTGTGGGGGGGGGGGGGGGGGGAGCCGAGGAAGAAGGGGGTGGGGAGGGAGAATTATGAGGTTATGCAAGATATAGATTATGTTACAGACAAAAACGTGTTAGAAGAATGAAAAAAGCTTCACTTTCTTTCCAGTTTTTACATGATAAACATTTATTTCCTGTTATTAGTCTGACTCATGTGCATTCATGTAATCTAAGCAACTTAACAACAGGGCTAGGCATTACGGGATCCCGGTACTGGTTCATTTATATAAAAAAAAAAAACCAAGCAAAAATCGTATCAGTATTACAGTATACATAACAGTCAAATCTAGTTGTGAATAATACAATGATTCATTTTAAAGCATGGCAAGTTTAAAGATTATCTCAGATAAGCTGTGAGAGTTGTTGGAATTGAGGGTTGCAGCCATCTTTGTCGAACTATTATTACCAATGCCATCAAGGGTACCAGCCGACTGTTTTTTTTTTACAATAGGAAAACAAAAACTAAATACAATGGCTTTCTGTGTCTGCCAGTTTGTGTACACTAAAGTGTTTTATAACTCGTGTTCAGCCGTCTTCAAACTCCAGATGTGTATGTATGTACATGTACTTTCACTCTGAATGCATTTATGCAATGTGGAACACAAAACGGACATCCACATAGCGTTTAGTAATGAAGCCTCTAAACTGTGGGAAAAATTAAGGTGCAGCCATCTTTGTGTTCTTACATAGAAGTCTACACACTGCTTATTAATGCCAGCCTTTATGTAAGGCCAAACAAAAAAATAGTAAAATTGTTGTGTTGCCCTCCGCGACCGACCCTAAAAGTCACAAAAGTCGGGTCGCGTCTTTTTTTTTGGGTCCTTAAATACAGCTACGATGGCACAATCGCGCATTTCGCCATCTCACTTTTAAATAAGATGAATCAAATAGACTGGTACCCCTGGTGCCACACTGAAATCTCAATCTTAACCCTCGGGGAATCTGACTAAGATGGTAGCCAGTTCAATTTTCTCTGCCAATAGAACAATAACTTGCCGACTTTTGCATGAGTTGAGTTTTGTAAGCAGTAGAAATCACTGAGTAACTTCGCACCGGTTTACTTATTAGTTCTGTTCTTCCAAATCTCTTCAACTGATGAACGTGATCGGGAATGAAACGGCACAGTGACCTGTGGCACACCAGAGTATCTAATGCAGGCGCGGATCTAGGGGGGGGGGGGGGGGTTGGGGGTCGAAACCCCCCACTGCTCCTTGCCAATTTTAAAATATTTTTTTATATTACTATTTTTTTTGTGCTTGTAGGGGCCTATGCCTGAAGTTGCAAAGCATTTTGCCTATGGGTAAGAATAAAACAAAGAGGTTAAATGGCGCCACCAACGGTGAGAAAGTGTGTCAGCCCCCCGCTTGTAATTTTTTTTTCCCAGACGAAACATTTTGGGAGTCGCCTTTCTGGGCAAATTTCAGAAACCCCCCCCCTGCAAAAAATCCTGGATCCGCCCCTGTAATGGCTATAGGTAAGAAGACGGAGCAGCTGTATACATGAATCCACGCATATGATTCCTGTACCCTAATGCCACTGCAGTCCTCGTGATAAAGCATTCTTGCCGAAACTGCGGCAGTGTGGTGTGCATTCAACTGCATGCTCAGATTCATAGATATATATATACAAACACAATGATGCACAAAACAATCACACTGTAACAGAAGAGTGAGGATTGAATAATGAGGTACTGCTCCATAAGAGAAATGGTTTCAGTGAAAGAAACCTCAGATTGCATAATTCACTACACTGAAACACCCAACAATAAGCCAGTTCGGTATCTCAAAGGCAAAGGTTATTCCGACAAAATTGCTGACGTAATGTCACGCGAATGCCCATTCTGATTGAATTTAACATTTGCGCGTTGTGCAAACACCTTTTGCGTTCACACGTACGTGTTAGGTCACGTGGGTCATTCGGACAAAATGTGATTGCGCACATGCGCAGTTGAAATACCGAACTGGCTTATTGCAACTACAGTGGAACGCCGCTATAACGAACACCGCTATACTGAACATTCGGCTATAACGAACACCGTCCTTGGCTCCCAAATTTTGTTTACAAAACTTACCGAACAACGGAAGGCCGCAGCTTTATGTTGAAGAGTGACAGGTGGCTATTATTTCCCCAAGGAATAGAAGGGAAAAGCCAACTGTTGCTTTAGAATTCAGTAAGCTTAAAAAGTATGAACATGTAATTACATGATTCAATGGGCGGCACATGTTCAAAGTCGTCCTAAAGCAACCGCCAGGGCGTGCAGGGTGACGTGCTGCTAAATGAATGGACAGTAGTTTCGTACACTGACAATGGTCAAAAGAGGGTGCACTTCAAAGACACAAGAGGGCGCTATTTAAAAGAACGGACGTTTCATTTATCATGTTGAAATATGGGCATTTGACAGAAAATCGCTATAGCGATGTTCGTTATAGCGGCGTTCCACTGTAATAGTAATTTCCAAACCCAAACCCCTCTCCACCCCAAAAAATCCCATCAAATCCTGGTTCCTTACACAATTAACTGAGCCTCCCGAAACACAGACTTTAAGAGTACCTATTGTACAAGTCAGAAATCCTATATCTTCTACAAAAGTTTCCTTTGTCTCAATACTTTGTCTCAATACTTTGACAGAAAATTTTAACGTGTTGCAGAAACCCTCTAATACAGTCTCTGCTGCTTACAAAGGAGGGGGAGGAGGCCGGGAAGAAACCTCAATGATATATGCTTGAAGCCTTGTGCACAAGCATGGTGTAAAAGAAAGTATGGACACATAGACCAGACTGGTAATAGATTGATCCACTACGCCTCTTGACGTATTGACCAATAACAGCTGCGCGTTCAACACAAGCTGGGCTGTGATTGGTCAATACATTATGGCTTGGGGCTTAATGGATCTATTAGTTCACCAAGGCCATTTAAGAAAAATGATGTCACTGTGTGTCAATTACAGTACAGTTTGCACTCTAGATATTAAAGTTTGCAGCTTAAGTCAATTATAATCCATTTCTTAAATGGCCTTAGCTGACAAACGATATCAAGTAAATCACATTAAGTAAACACTCGAGTATCTGTGAAAAAAAAAAAACTGACCCTCCCACAAAAAAAAAAAAATCACAAAAATACAAGAGGGGGAAAACCCGACAGTGAAGGTGAGTGACATGAAGGTTTTAACCCCCGCCTTGATCAGTCATGCTTACAATTGGCTAAGGGGATTTGTCTCTCGCGTGACGATGCAGAGCTCTAGTATTTTTTTTACCCCGAGGGGAACTAACACATGGCATACTTTCTCGTCCACTCCTTAGCTGTATCATTGTACTTGGACCTATCTGTCTTGTATATGCGTGCAATATCTGGGACCAGTGGGTCGTCAGGATTCGGGTCGCCAAGAAGAGAGCAGATTGAAAGTAACACTGTAGGTTAGGAGACAAAGAAAGAATAAGAAGTCTTTATAAAATAGATGGCATTATTAATACTACCACTTTTTTGTTGAGGTACAGATACAATATACCAGGTGGCTCAATCTTGTTTTATGAAAACACGGGCAGTTTTGTCACATAATTCATGACCAATGAAGAGCTACCACGGTCAATTTTTGGCACTGCACTGGTTCTGAAAAAAAAATGACTTCTCTCTAGAGGATTTCTTGCTTGTACCACTAGCTCAATGGTCTATTCCTTGTTCTATTCTGGGTAAAATGACAGCGCAGCAGTGTTTTGCGAGCTGGGGTCCAAGGCCACCTGAGCACCCCAGAAGTTTTTCGGGTTCTAGATGCTGTGGTGCAAAATTCTGCTTTTTAAAAGATTTCTTATGCAATCAGCAGGCCAGATGTTTTTCATCTGCAGCAGCGAATGCCCTTTGGGCTCATTACCAGAGAAATTAACATAAAAAAACAGAAGCCCGATAAATTATCTCATACAAAATATTTATTCCTTTTTTATTTCATTTTTAATACAACTTTGTAAGGTCCTGTATTAATAAAACATTGGGCCCATGTGTAAAGAAGAAAAAAATTGAATTTATATTTTTAAACCTCATTTAAACATTTTTTAATATTGATTCTCTTAGAAATTGAATGATAATGATACATGTTTGAATTTGGTATCTCTGTGAATCTTTTTAGAACAAAGGAAGAAAAAAAACAGTCCAATTTCAGTAAATTACACTTTGCTTAGCTGTACGGCACGTTGTCCCTTAAATTTATGTAGGCCACTCATGTGAAAAGTTTCTTTATAACGAGCAAACTTGAATCCTTGATCCTGATTGGTGTATTAGCACCCTAGTCTATATTGCACAATACATGCTGAATGTTTTGCCCCTCACTGCTTCATGTACACGAGGTACACAGGCCTACACCCAAACCAAACGTGCACGCTGTAGTTATTGTTTTTAGTGGTCATTCTAAAGTGGACACAGAATACGCCTCCAGTGAGGATCTTTACTGTGCGTCATGTTTGCTTAAAGATAAATTCGTTATTCCACTCTCGCTCATGGAACATGAAGAATGTAATGTGTCTGCACTGCATTTAGTGCGTCTGCACGACAAATGCACATTATGTCGTGTTCCACAAGTCTGTTAACCCCTTGCGTCTGGCTGATAACATGCTGGTACGCCAATATCAGGGCTGTGCAGCCAAGCGTGAATGTAAACAATAAGTATCACACTGAATAGAGTGGTCCTATTTATCGCACTTGAAGCTCCCTTTCATGTGAATGAAAGCTTTGTTTGAAAAAGCATCATCTATTCATTACACTCCCATTCAAGATTAATATATTTGAAACATGAATGGATTGAGTACACCCAGGAAGGCGCCTATAGACATCATTTTTTTAAAACCACGGCAACGGCCGTCGTCCGTATTCACGAGGATAACTCATAATGGTCTTACCTTTTGAGATTGTGAGTGCCGGTGACCACTGTGACCTAAGGATGTCTAGACAGATGCTACCATTGCTGTTTATATTTGGATGGTAGATTTTTGTTGTGAAGGCCACCTAGTGAAGAAATAAGAACAAAAAATTCACACTAATCATTCAGCAATCCTGGATCCTCCATTGATGTCACATAACCTGACAGTGAGAATTTGTTGGGAATTAAGGGATTTTTTTTTTTTGGCAAATTCAAAGAAATTGTAGCGACATTCTCATATCCCACAGCATATTTCCCCCCCCCCCACCAGTGTCTGAGTTTGCAGTGATAAAGTGCTTGGATGTACAGTCGAACCCTGATAATAAGAGTACTGTTTATACAACATTCTGCTTATAACAAGGAAAAAATAGGTCCCGAGTCTTTGTTTTCCATTACTGATAATACATTGTACCTGTTATAACAAGGTAAATTGTAAAGTCCCAAGGATCTTGTTATAAAGGTGTTCGACTGTATACATTTTGAACTCTTTCCAGGATGTGCACACAAACAAGTATGTGCAACTTTAAAGCCGAACTGATTTAAGTGAGTTACACAAGTAAAGTGGTTTATCAAAAGTGCCATGTAAGTTTTTTTTTTTTTTTTGCAGTGTATCACTGGAAAAGATTAGGAAAAGTTGCAAGTGTCATTTTGAACTTCCCCACCGTTTTACATTTGGTGGTCTCACATGCTTTTAAGGTGTTGGTTTATGGTTGTTAATATTTGCAATTTTTCAGAATGCTTACGTAATGTGTTATGAAATTCCCCTCACAGAATGTATATATACGCCCCTCATTCAGTGTTATAATGTACAACCGTCGCAAACGTGGGCAGTGAGGCCACGCGCCACTTATTTGCATACGCGTGCGACCTCGGCTGACCCTGTGAATGAATGGGTCAGAGTTGTTTACGCCAAGCCTTGGAGAATTTCGTTGGGTTCATCGAGCTGTTTTTATCCGGACCTGTGACCTGTATATGACTCGTCTGCATAGGAGCGTCTGGAGACAATAAGAGCCGAGTTTTATTTCCCGGAAAAAGAGACATTTATTTGTGAACTGTCGTCGGTTCATTATTTGGGGTCTTATATCCCCATACTTTCGCAACGGGAGCCAGTTTGTGTCATCCCCCACTGTTTTCGTCTCTCTTTGGCTGTTTTAGAGGTGAATTCGCTCCGTGTTCCAGCTCATCAAAGAACTGTATTCGTTCGTATTACTGAGTGCCTAAGCCGTCCAAGTCCTAGCCCAAGTCCTCGCCATTGCAGAGCTGCCCAAGTCGTCTGAGCCCTCGCCTATATATAAGTCCTCGCCCGGAAGATCTTTTAAGTTATATATTGTAGAAGATCTTTTCTTAATTCTACACTTGTTAAACCCTGTTGATTCTCGAATATTCTCATTATTAAATCACATTGTTTCTTTGTTCTTTATATCAGTGTGATCTTGTTTGATTTCTTTGTTGCATCTGAGGAAAATCAGGCTTTTTCTAGCAATTTATATTTACGGATAGTCTGGAGATTTTCAGACCGTAACAACTGCTAAACTGAAATAGCTCTAAGAAAGACCTCTTGAATAAATGAGGTGATGTGGGGAGGGGGGCCTTAGAAAACAGCTTCACTGTGGAAACCATTGGGTAGTGTACTGTGAATCACCTGAAATGGGCCAACCATTATAAACTTGGATACAGGTGAATCTGACCAAGCTTTTATGGGTAGGTTGAATGCAGCCATGATAGGGGCCATCTACACATGTACAGCAAGCTATGTTGTGAATCAGGGGTGAGATTGGCCAAAAAATGAAAATTCCACGAAATATCCACGAGGACCCTTGATCAACATACATGTATAGTTTGTATTTGCCTGAAGGCACTCCCTTAAAATATCCATGTTTTTGGGGGGGTCTATATCCACTTTTACAGGTAAAAACACCTTCAGGACAACACCTCCGGAATTCCTGATTGCAAAAGAGATTCTTTAAAAATTCTGAAATCCCGACAAAAATAATCCTGAAATCAGACAAAAATCCTGACAAATCTCACACCTAGTGAATGACTGCATTGTTTGTATTCTGTTAGTGTCACCCGCCGAGTTTGGGCTTGACAAAAGGATGGTATGTGGAGGCCACAATGGCCGGCCAAGTCTGACCAGTACAGGCCGGATTCGACTATAGGAAGATCACTTTGTACGTTATATCAAAACTTAAATATGAGGATACATTATATCAGAACTTGAAGACTCACCTTAGGTGGTTTGAAGGGGTAATCTGTAGGAAAGTGTATGGTCAGAAAAAAGACACCGCCTTGATACGGGCTATCCGGCTGTAAAGAAACAAGCAATATGGCCACTCTTATTAAATACACATGTTTATAATCATACCTGTGCAGCACTGAATTTATAAAAAATATTTCCATTTATTTTCTTGGTCTGAATTCCCAAAATGTATAGGGTCTTTATAATTATTTGCAGGTGCTGATCATCGCATAGATTTGGTTACATGGAAATTTTAAAAGGTGCGCTGTGGCCTCGTGGCTTAGTGTACTGAACTCAAGATCTCGGTGACACTGCAGATTGTGGGTTCGAGACCGGCTGGGGTCATGGTACTTGTGTGCTTGAGCAAGGCACTTTGTCACAAGTTGCTTCTCTCCACCCATGAGTAAATGGGTACCTGTGAGGGCAGTGATGGTTATGTGTTTGATTAGCCCATGTGCGCTTAAAATAGCAGCCGGGGCTGTATACTCCCCAGGGAGCTGAGAAGGTTTCAGGAATGATTAATGGGCCCGATGACCAGGGGTAATAATATCTGTAAAGCGCTTTGATCTTGCTAAAAGCGCTATATAAGAACCTGTATTATTATTTTCCTCAATTGCCGGTTGGGGCGACACATAATGCTACAAAAGAGTGGGTTCGGGCGACGCGGTCCAATAGGGCGACATATAACTGTCGCCCCATTGTGAAAGTTGCCTCTTTGGAGTGTTTTTTAGTAGGGTGCGTGGAGAAAGTGCTCTAAATGGGCGACAGAACTGTCGCCCTTTTGATGTTATTTCGGGCAGAGTCGCCCGTTTGCGGCATGTATTCTAATTATTATTGCTCACAAAATCCCTTAAAGGCAGTGTACATGATTGGTCATTGTTGCTAGTTTCAGAAATGGGCGGATTTGGGGGTTAGTATTTTAAAGGAAATATCGTTCCACTGACCTGTTCAAAGTTTTGCGTTGTTGGATGGCGAAAAAAAAGGCGCTCGTTTTTAACCGTCGGGCGGATGATAGCCTTTAGTCAAGGCGCGCCTGGCTATCTGGCCGCGTGGCGCGCCCCGGATATGCCATGGCGCCATCATGTCCGGGGAGCGCCACTCGTCCGGGTAGCCACGCGCGCCTTGACTAACGGCAGTTTTCCCAACGATTTCCAGCTGGAAATCGTTGGAAAACGATATAAATTTCCTCTTTTCTCGACAACGACAGCACACCTGGTGCCATCATTTCACAGGATGATTGAGACTACTATTACCTTACAGTCTAGTAAGGTATTTCGTAATAATTCAGTAAAAAAAGATTGGAGGATTACCAATCGTGTACACTACATTTAAGCTTAACCCTGCTAGACGCAGCACAGTGCATCTCTGCTGAAAGCTCCACTTTGCTGGACTCCACACAAGTCAATGTGACAAAGTATACAATCTAATGCATCTGGCAGGGTTTCTAGCCAAAATACCCTGGAGGGTTAGGGTTAGCCCTAAATATTTTGGAATACTTACTAGGGCTGTCCCGAATATACCGAATATTTTAATATTCGATCATCAACAGAATATTCAAATACCTTTTTGTCAGTTTGAATATTTGTAAAAAAATATATATGCACATACAGATACGACTCGGATACTATTTTAATAGAAAAGTTACGGCGCTTAGCAGTGTCAAATGCAGCATTTTTGTCGACGCTAACTTTTTGTGGACGGAGGTTATTGTTCCCGTCTGTAGAAAACCCCCGACAAAAACGCAGGCTGCATTTGGTTTCTTGTTATACGTCCCGTAATGATCTCGATACAACAGGCCCATGCAAAAAATGTCGATCGGGCAGTTTATAATATCGATCACCGCACGTCAAACACTGGCGTGCTTTAAGTGCAACTTTTTACCGGCGCGGCATGCAATTGCAGCTGACGCATGAAAAACGAATATTCGGTCAAACCTGGTTTCGAATAATCGAATACTTAAAACTCGAAAATGAACAGCCCTAATACTTACTGGGCCCATTATAGTTGCCTGCCAGTGAAACACTGTAAAGAGACAAAAAAATTGAATATACAATTACAGACAAGAAAGTAAACGTCCATGCTGCTAATTAACCAGAAATGAAACAAAGCAACAAGACAATATTGATTATAGACAGGGAGGGGAAGCGAAGGGAGAATTTGATTTGGGATTGATAGTTTCCCCACAGTAAATTATTTTGGACCACCCTCTAAAATGAAATATTCCCACAGAAAATTTCAATCTCCAAAGGAAATATCGTTTGTCAATGAAAAATTGATTGGCCCTTCCAAAAATGACATTAACCCTAACCTTCCCAAATCCTCCTAAATCCTCTTTGCCAAATGGAGGAATTTGGAGGATTGAGGGGTCTTTGGAAGTTGAAGCATCGGAGAAATTTGCAGGATTGAGGGGCATAAGGGGATTTTACCTCTGGAGGAAAATGGAGGATCCAGGTCATCAGGCCCAATCTGATGCTGGTTGATTTCGGAGGATTGAGGTTACTTGGGCGTTTACGAAAACCTCTAGAGGATTTTGGAGGATTCATGCAATAGTCCCCACCCATAAGAGGATGTTTGAGGATTCAGGTTACTTGGAGGAAAAATGATGTAGGGAGTTACCATTCCATAGGTTCGCCCTTCAGAACTAAAAAAACATATCTAACATCCATGGCAATGGATTTCTTAACAAGACTCAGTCCTAAAAGAAATTCAGTCCTTAAAAAAATATTTTACCACCATGCCCCTTCCCTAACTAAACACTGAACCAACATTTAAGACCCTTCCTCCCTTGTCCCAAATGCTTCAACTTACTGTCATCTCCTACTGGACCTGCAGAACACTGGGCTGGCGGGTCACGCCCTAAATCTTGAAGTTCCTACGACAAGAAAAAGAAAGAGATATCAAAATTGTTCAGTGGAATTTCATTTGCACAACACGTTCTTTCTTTATTTCTGTCTTGGTGGCCCGTTTGAGCTTTTGAATGGCGAGAAGACAAGGAGGGACACAACTATAAAATACTGGGCCACCTAAAGGTTTAACTGCGACTCTGCGGAGGTGGGGGGATGCGAGGTCAATATGGTATGAAATAAAAATGAAAACGATAGCTGTACCACGTACCTGGCGATGTGGAGGTGCACTTCATGTGTAAAGGGCAGCATCCTCAAGCATTAACAGGTACAACTCATTTTAGAATGGTAAAAAAAATCTGAGAACCTGTCTTGTACCAGTGTTGTAGTCGAGACCTTCATGACCAAGACCAAGGCTTTCGAGACCGAGACCAAGACCGAGACCAGCTCTTTCGAGACCGAGACCAGACTTCCGAGACCGAGACTTTTGCAGGCCGAGACCGAGACCAAACATGAATAAAAATCTATGGCGTAGAAGCTGATTTCCCTCATGGAGTGTTGTGCCCTACTTTAGATTAAAATGCTCAAAAAGATACATGTAACTTCCCACGGATGATAATTTGTGCTAATGACTCATATGGGGGATCATCTTATCAAAAAAATTATAAAATATTTTTTCGGCTTTAACAAGGACCATTTTCTTAAATTATGCAAGATATACATGTATAAAATTAAGTGCTCAATTATAGAGTCTCACACAACACGCAATCATCAATTAAATAATTCCACAAGACTTCACGGTTATTATTTCACCTCTGGTAAATAGTTGTGCTTTCAGACTTTTGACATGCCATACATTGTACGTGTACATATGGCACTGACAGGCAGATTGTTATTTCTCCTAATATTATTTGAATAAAAAAATTGAACCGACTAGAATTGTTGATTATCCAGAATGGACAATGCAACTGGATTTTCTGCGAAGTTGTTTATCGAAAGTTGATTTTTGTAGGAAGACCTATCAATTAATTCTATTAATTTCTAAATTATTCAAACACCGTAAAGAAAAAAAGTAAAATTTAACATTAATTAAAAATTCATTAAAAAATAATTTGATGGTGTCACCGACATTGTCATCCACAACACATACCCGACTATGTACGTACAAATAAAGTTTAAAACCCAATTAGCCTTGTACTTCTCTAGATATCCTTTTGTGTAATTATATAAAAACTACCTAGTAGGCGAACACTAAAAGCATGCGTTGTGTAAGCATTGAGCAAGAACGTCGAACGTCATACAAAACGTCGAACGTGTCTACCTATTTGCACACATAGAAATTAAGCACGCTTGTCGTCGGAATCCCATACCATGTGCACCAGTGAAATACATTGGCGGCGCACATCTGCGGGTACCAGAACTCAGAATAAACAAGCTGCATTGACTGGTCACCATTCCAGCTTCAATCTAATTCTTTAGCATGAAACTTGTACTTATTACAATGTTGTTTATGTATGAATGAAGACTGGATTTTGTATGGCGCATTGTATTTTGCTGTGGTCTCGACTGGTCTCGGGGGTCAAACTCGAGACCTTGGCATCTGAGACCGAGACCTGCACTTTCGAGACCGAGACCAGCCCTCCCGAGACCGAGACTTTGCTAGGACGAGACCGAGACCGAGACCTAAAAAAAAAAGGTCTCGAGACCGTCTCGAGACCGAGACCAGGTCTCGAGACCTACAACACTGTCTTGTACATCGTGATTTTGGGGGTCTAACGTTATATCTACATTGTATCCGACCACTGCGAGTCCGCCTCCATGCATCCAGGACTAGACTTGGTGACTCTGTTATCGAATATTTGAAGAACAAAATTTTGAGTTCGAATATTTGAATCTATACACTGCAGACCTACTGCAAATGTTGTTTTGGAAGGATAAAACCATTTAAGAACTAAAACCAAATCTAGGTGCCGCCAACTACAGTGTTACTACTAAAGCACCAACTAACTGTTGTACTAATGATCTGTTAGATAGAATAAACCTTTTCGACATTCTTAAAGCATCATGGAAACAGCATCAGCCCTTGGCATTAGAAGAGCAAGCACATTCATGACATTAGAACGGACATGATTGGTCGAATTGGTCACATGCTGGTTGTCATGGTTGCAAAAATCCTCTTAAGATTATCTAATAGGAAAGAGTTCCATATACGGACCAGGGATACCAGTTGGTCTTGGCTGCAGGGCCGGAAAAAAATTGCATGTCCTAGATCTGGGACACGCTTCAATTCAATGTTGCTAGTGCACATCTCTTTCAGAACCATGTCCTTTGCAATATTTTCCTGGATATAATAGTTGCTGAACTGTTTCCATCACTTGAATGATAATTAAAACTAGAAATATTAACTACTTACGTATATTTTGGCTAAAATTGTTACCAAAACGTCAACAAATCCGACTGTCTTTTCATTGCCTCATGCATACACATTTTCTTCCTGCTTTAAACATCGCCACCATGCGGTCATTTGGAGACATGTGGATCGTGTCCCCACAATACCATCGAGATTGTATACGACTGTTTTATGTAATATTTAAATATATATATACTTTCATTGTTGATGCTTATCTCAACTAATGATATCAACACCAAACAGTCGTCTGGTATAGTATATATTGAACATAGAAAATAGAGGTGGTGGAAGCGTACCCGACCATTGCTTGGCGCTGGTAACAATGCGTGCTACTTATGCAAAGTACCTGCATTGACCTGTGACATGTGTTTACACTCTGAGTCATTTTGTGTGTGCTTCAGTGTGTGTTGACGAATCCAGACCTCCAAAAATTAGCTGGAAAAACATGAGCTGTCATTATTTTACTATTCACCTTTTCATCATTTGGCGCATATAGGTCCATACTTCATACTGTGTCAGTTATACTTCAATATTGAATATATTATAAGCTTTTTCCTATCTGAATTATTTTTTGCCATTTTTGCTATTGCGTGTTTCCTAGCGTTATGTACAACCATAACGCTAGGATCATCCTAGCTTTGAACATATATGCGTATGTACAATAAACTTTGCCCAATTTCCGGACGCCGCCTTCTGCTCCTTTTTCCATTCCCTCACCGAGGTTCGAACCTCTATCGAAATCAAGCCTGTAAGAGAACGTGGGTTAATACATGGTAGGCTTACCCGTTTGGCTACGAGCGCTTGTTACTCCTTGAAGCATTTTAGTCATACTTACGGTGTATGTCGCAATCTGGCTTCTGAAAGTTTTTGAGGGAAGTTTTGGGGTAAAGCGGCGATGAGGACGACAAAACGCAACGCGAAAACAAAGATGGCGATCACCGCGACGTACAGTAAACACGCATAACCGCATTGATTTGTATGGCAACTGCCGTAAAGCGCGTAAGAAAATTGCATTTTCTACCACAATAAACTGTTCAAAATTACAAAAAACGATGTCAATAGAATTAAGAGAAGTCTGCTTTAGGTTGAAAAAGTCATTTTTTAATGAGAAAAAAATACCCTCGACTCTAATTTGATCGAAACTAAAGAGGGGCCCTACACTACACAATCGCCAATATTTGGACTGGTTAACAGTGCCATAGGCTTGTGTATAAATTACATGGTTGTTTGGCCTCCATACCCACAATGCATTGAGAATGTCAAAAAGGTTTAGGCCCTAGGCGCCACGTACGTCCTTGAAATATGTTACCCGTGTGAACCTAGTTTGAGCACGCGCAGTTCGCCAAAACCGGATTCCCGCAAAATGTAATTCGAAACCACACGAGAGCTTGTGATTCGCCCGCGCGTGTATGACACCACTATGCAGACAAGTATGCAAACACTCATTCATAACTAAAAAGCAACTTGGTTTTGATTGCATTTTCGCGTTTTTCATGCAAATGTGTTTCCCAGCATTTCACAGCCCATTAGTTCCGATAATTTTCCCAATGTCATTACAAAGCTAAAACAAATTGCTGAGCAAACGTTTTTAATCTCGTTTGCTCATTTCGCGTTTCAAGGTCACATTTCACGTGTAAAGCAATAGGAAACTTATCGCGTACAAAAGGCATGGTTGAATTCCCGTGTATTTAATCCTTTTCGTGAAAATTATGTACTTCTCTTTTTGATCAGCCAACTCGGAGTTTTATCAGATTCAAATTAATTACCGATTCTCCAAATATGACAATTAATTGCTTAGAAATAGGAAAACCAATTGAACATGCTATATATCTCCCGATTTATTTTCAGATTTGTTTCGTTTCTTCACAACCCCTATCCTGCTCAATAGTTTGCAGTGCTAGTATACCCAACACCTCTTCAAGTCTTTCCATTTCAAGGCCCCAGGCTAGCTCTCAGCATTTCCAGGACCAGCTGAGAAGTCCTAATGCTACTTCGAAAGGAATTTCAAAGACTAGCATCCATCAAGCACGAATGAAATAAAAAATGGCAGAAAAACTGACCTTATTTTCCTAAGTTACTGGTGAACCAATTAATAATGTGCTTTTGAATCGGGGCACCACTACATGTACTGTACATGTATTAGGTTTATTCAACAAAATATGTTTGCTCCAAATTTTGTTGACCTAGTACATGTACATGTAAATTGTAATTGTCTATTTTCTTTGAATTTTCCTTATTTTGAGGGGGGTAGGGGGTTGGGTGGGAATGGTTTTCAAGCTTGATGACAAGGTATGAATATCTGAAAACTTCAACATAGTCTTAATAAACACTGTATAACATTTTCTTCCAGACTAATTTGTTAGATTTCAGATTAAATGTTTTTAATTAAACAGCAGAGCCCATACATTTGATGCAGATTTGTAAATACGTGTATATTGAAACAGAAAACAAATTAATATACAATATTTACTGAAAAGTGAAATTAACTAGGAAATCATGGCACTTGCCATTTTGTTGTCAACATGAAGGATTTAACAATTGTTTTTAGCATGTATAACTTTTCACTGAATTATTAGGACTCTGTAGGCCTACATAACAGAGCAAGACTACTTTTTATAAATTGATTTTTTTAATTATCACTTTTTATTAATTTGTAGACTTGCCTTTTCAAATATTAAAAATGAAGAATGAAAGAATAAATGTAAAACTACTTTAAATATCATAATAGTACTCAGACCAAAAATTGCCCCCGGTAAAAAATTATTATTTAATTAACCATGTCAATAACTTTTGAGTAGTTTTCTCACAAAATTATGTCCAGAAAATGTGGCATTTAGGGGAGAGGACGTGTGAGAATATTATTGTCTAAGTCAGCCCAATAACTCAGAAGCTGTCAACCATTCGCTTTCCCATAGAGCAAATAACAGGTCCTCTAGGCTTTATATCTGAATTCAAATTTTCAATGCACAACTTGATGACAGTTCTAAAGCATCACAGGGAAAGACAGGTAAATTTCCACTCCCCATCATCAGCGAAAAGCCATCGGAGATCCTCAAAAGTCTGCCTCCGTCAACCATCACATCTTTTATAAGGAACTGCAGAGGATGACAGAAAATAACCAAATTAAGTATATAGTTCACATTCGACTGTTTTTTTTAGCTCTCCGGTCTGGAAAAAAACAAAAACACCAAATAAAAAACACTTTTTCTTACCACAAGTGGACCCACAATCCTTTTCATGCTTGATCACGATGCTGCTTATCCCCGGGCTTGTAAATCCTCACATCAAAGAGTTTATTTTGACTCCGAGCATGCATACATGTAGTCACCTAGTACGTAGTACGGGCACGGCCGGCGCGTGTGGCATATCCACGCCGGTGTCATGCCAAAAAGTGTCCGGTGCCAAATACTGTCCGCTCATTAGCATACTGCTCTCTGATTGGTCAAATACTGGCCGCTGAGCAGGCACAAAAGACACGGACACTATTTGGCATGTATTACATGCCAAATAGTGTCCGCTGCTAAAAAGTGTCCGCTCATGCATGCGTTGCAACGTACGTTGCATTATGCACAGCACAATATGAATACCCACACACAAAGCACGCTACCAAATACTGTCCGTTCCTTGCCAAATACTGTCCGCTAAATTGCTGCCAAATACTGTCCGTTCCTTGGCACATACTTTTTTTTACTATACCTCATACGTATTCATGTACCAGCGACTATTTTGAATCGTTGGATGAGTTTTTATCCACTATTTTTCTTGACAGCCCGTTCAATTTTATTATACTGTCTGCTTGTATATGTTCCCCTTTATATTTCCCCCAATGTTCTCTCCAAAATCCCCTTTTTGTATTTATTATAAATACTACATGTAAGTATATGTATTTAAGAACATTATGAAGATGCATAACAAGATATGCCCTGTTCAAGAGACCAATCAAGCAGCTAGTTCCCGTTTCAATTCAGGGGAAATTACAATCTTTTCAAGTTATAATCATTTTCCACATGAATGGGTGGTTTTGCAATTTTTTCATCCGAATATAAAAATCAACATTCCAGAAAGTGAGAATAATTCTTATTTTAATGCTGCTAATTGCCCTTTCGTCAAATTCATAAAAGAGGTAAAATAAACCCAAAAAGATGATATTAAAAGATGCGAATGTTGATAGCTTGACGGCATGCAAAGGACGCGATGGATGCACGCTACGTACGCCCGGACACTATTTAGCAAGCTTCCGGTATCGCGATGACGTAATACCCACTTGACTAATCAGAGAGCAGTATGCTAATGAGCGGACAGTATTTGGCACCGGACAGACAGCCCAGTGCCCGGCATGCAGTTCATGTAGATACGTGGCGCCATGTCGGGTCCGGTGTCGTGTTCTCTTCCCATGAGTATCGGTTTACAAAGCCCAACAAACCCACGTTGTGCAGTTCTGCTGAAGGAAATCTGGAAAGATTTTACTTTAATACCCCCCTCCAAAATCGGTAAGGAACAGCAATCTTGGAAAATAACCATCCATCTGTGTTCATAATTGTATAAACACTTGGCACAACCTTTAATTTTGAGAATTTTGTTGGGACATTTTAGTGCAATATATGGGAAGAAAGTTTGTGTTTTCTGTGTTAAAACTTTCTTGGCAGTTGGCACCATGTATAGTCACTCAATGTGTTCACATACATGTTGATTTCTTCCTCATTTTTTACAGATTTTGCTGACATAAATCTTGAAACAGGTTCTGCCACATGTTTAGACAGTTGTTATCAAAGAGGGTTGGTTATTGTCCAAGATTTTGCTGTTCTTGACCGATTTTGGTGGGGGTATTGAAGTAAAATCTTTCCGAAAATCTTGCTTCAGCTGGTTCAAAAAGTTGCATTTTTTTCAAAACAGAATGGAAATATAGCTTTTGAGCGTACAACAGAGCATTCTTGAAGTACACATCTCACCGTCCATGGTAGCTTGAAAATTCCAGCTCTAGGCTCATGACATGTGAGATTCGCCATTTAGAGCTGGAAGGAATTCTATAGGGTACGTTTAGCTTGAAAATTCCAGCTCTAGGCTCATGACATGTGAGATTCGCCATTAGAGCTGGAAGTAATTCTATAGGGTACGTTAGGGTCGTTTAAGATCTTGCCGATATCTTCCGTTTCCCTGAATATATCAACTAAACACTCACCTTGCCGTTAGAGTAGTCATTCATGCAGCTTGTCATCCCCTCAAAATGAGAATATGCTCAAGTTAAACCCGAAAAAAAAATGAATTTTTCGTGCAACTCGGTGCATGCACAAACCAGCTGTGTACAAAGTAATGGAGCGGATTTTTGAACATGAACGATGTTTGCTGATCGGTCAGTATTTCAGCAAACAGCCGTTGGATATCGAGCCCCGAGGCACGCGTAGTGCCACTGGCCGATAATCGATCGGAAAACATCTAATTTATGGCGAATCTCACATGTCATGAGCCTAGAGCTGAAGTTTTCAAGCTACGTCCATGGCGAGTTGCTTGTAACTTGAAGACGAAAATCCGCGGAAAAAGACATTCATGGAGACTTCTTCTCGTTCAAAAATTGTTTAGCTTGGTTCTGGTGACAAGAATAACAAGAAATACATCCTCGTCCGCTAATTACAAAAAAAGGAACTCTATAAAAAATGCGGTTTCTAAAAATATTGATCATTTTCGAACACACCACAGTAAATCATATTTTGTATATAAAATCATACCTATTTTTGAACGATCATAATTTATATTTGCAACATAATTTTTTAATAATTGAAAAAATATAAATCATCTTGATGAAGCCATCTTCATGTTAGTGGTGCTTAGTAACCATCAGTTAATGACGTCTTACAGAACAAGCCAATTGGACTGTCTTCCGAAAAATACACGCGGATATAAAAATCGAATATTCATGAGGCGATAATTAGCCGCCATTTTTAACATGGCTGTGCCCGATGACTTCCGTGTCTGAGGATACGTGCTAGGCCTAGGCTATTTGTATTTGCAAACTAAAAAGAAATGACATGTTGTGGTGTACGTGTACTTCCAAAAATGTAAGGCTCTCCGTTAGCCTTACAAGGATATGTGATTTTGGTCCCCGTAACTCAATGGGGTTTGCAATACGCTCTTGCGATATCTGTTACAATGTTCCAGAATTCCACTTTCCCAAACCTTAATCTCCCCAGAAGGTTATCCAATCCCTCCTACATATCTTTTAGACTTTTGCGGCCCATATGCGGAACATTGAAACGGACAATTTATTGAGTAATGGAGTTTTTACTCACCGACCGACGTATGCAGCCAAAATGAACATGGCGTCGCACAGCTGACTGATACAGTCCACCAGAATGCGCATGCGCGTGGATTTTTCGAAGAAATTTGGGGCTCGACCATTTTTTGAAGGAGGGGGGTGCACAGGGGTCGATTTAGACCAACAAAAATCGCATGCACTGGTGCATGTAGACCAAAAAAGTTACATGCACAAAATAAATTTTACATGCACAAAATAGTGTGCACACAAGTCATAACCCAAAAGAACAATAGGTTTGTTGTTTTAAAATGTGTATTCCTACAAATTTTCAAATGTAGCTATTACATGTATAGTGCTGTTAAGGGTATTGTTTTGCTTTGTAAATAAAATGTGTTTTCGTACAATTGTATTCGCTGTTTGTTTATTTCATCAGTGGTAATTAGCAATCTCTGACACGATCGCGAGAAGACGAAGCCGAAGCCGAAGTTACGTTACTACTGTAGTATCATGTTCCACGGAAGACTGTTCGATATTTTGATACCGAAATATCGGCCCAAAATATTGCGATATTATCGTGATGACGTCACTTTTTCCTAACCGGAAGAACGGAGGAATAATTTTTTCTTTTGATGGAAATCACCACGTGTACAGCATCATGAGATCGGGCCCACCGGGATCGGACCCGCCGGGACTGAGCTCGGTTCCGCTAAAATTTAATATCAGGGCCGGCCACCGAGAGATCGTGAATCGGGCCGGGGCCCGGGGGCCGAGGCCGCGCCGGCAATCGGGCCAGGAAGGATCGGGGGCCGGGTTGATGACAACTCAGACAAGGCTTCACTTGTTGAGTAGTTGGAGTACTACGACATTTACCTTCAGTTGGCTTCCTTGCGGCACTAAAGACGAGCGTTTGTTTCTATTTTGACACTGTTGAATTATAGTAACAGCTGATAAATTATACCATGGACGCCCAAATCACCCGTGAGCTGTCAAAAACATTGTCTTGCATGTCTTGTGCTCAATGCATGTGCCGCACGCATTGTCGTTTCTCAAGACGACTTTCGCTTCGTGTTAGATGCGTGTACATGCATTGTACACTGGGAATAAGACGGTGGCATTCAGTGCGGTTGCTTGCACTTGACCAAGACTACCAACAAAGCAACACGCACGCGCAGATGCGCTTTTGAGGTTGGCTTTATTGATCAATTGCTCTAACCCCAGGTCGCGGGGGCCGGGTAACAAGTCTTTTCTCAAGTCAATGTTAGCTGCGTGTACGTACATTGTACATTGGGAATAATATGGTAGCAGATCGGTTGCGGTTGTTTGCACTTGACCGAGACTACAACGATGGTAATATGCAGGCACGCACACATCATGTCGATCGTTGCGTGCAATAAATCGGGTGCGCGTTGATACGTTGTTCAACATAGGGAAATATACCAGCAGGTACGTACGTACAGGCCTAAAAAGGTACATGCACAGCGTGCACGTTGTATCAGAGGTTTACGTGCACAGAGGAAAAAGTACATGCACCAGTGCATGCGTGCACCCGTCTAAATCGAACACTGGGGGTGCATCTTGTCTACATCGCGCAACGGTGATGTGTGCAACGTGAACAAAATAATGACCATCGATCCAGATTCTGCTTTATTCTGGTTTGCATAAAATAAAAGCTCGCATTGGCAAAAAATAGCTACGTGGCTACCCGCCATGACATTTAGACGTATGGGCATAACAAACATTGTCAGGCCAAGGAACAACACTAGGTATAATAGCGCGCCAATAATTTATCACATTGCACACATCACCGTTGCGCGATGTAGACAAGATGCACCCCCCTCCTTCAAAAAATGGTCGAGCCCCAAATTTTTTCGAAAAATCCACGCGCATGCGCATTCTGGTGGACTGTATCAGTCAGCTGTGCGACGCCATGTTCATTTTGGCTGCATACGTCGGTCGGTGAGTAAAAACTCCATTACTCAATAAATTGTCCGTTTCAATGTTCCGCATATGGGCCGCAAAAGTCTAAAAGATATGTAGGAGGGATTGGATAACCTTCTGGGGAGATTAAGGTTTGGGAAAGTGGAATTCTGGAACATTGTAACAGATATCGCAAGAGCGTATTGCAAACCCCATTGAGTTACGGGGACCAAAATCACATATCCTTGTAAGGCTAACGGAGAGCCTTACATTTTTGGAAGTAGTGTACGTGTTGAATGACCACACCATGATTATGAACAAAACTTAAAGTAGGCCTACCTACTTAAAACAAATGCGCCACCCAAAATTATGAATTCACACTTAATTTTTCACACTGTCACAACACAGGGGCAACAACAGAAACTAAGGGCAGAAAATGAACAGAAATCGAAAAAATTACGGACACGGAACAGGGCGGGCACAACGTCATGAACGTTGTGTTTCGTCATTTCTGATTCGTCATAAAGATATCAATCACGCGAACAGGGCGAAACATGGCGAAAAATTCAGTCAGTCGCCGGTCAATTCTAACACACAATACAGCACCGATTTTACAACAAATAGATTCAAGATCGTTACCTTATTTATTCTCTTTAACGCCATCTCTGTTTAATATGTGAATTTGTGTCCAGAAAGTGTCTATAAATTCTGAACAATGAAGAATTCGACTTCCTTCTTTGCCTTTCTGCTGCTTGCTCGTTTTTCACATGCCTCGCTCAATTTTCCAGAATCGATTACACATTCTCGAAATTCACGGCACCGAGAATGAACTGTCTCAGTGTCGAATTTAACGATCTTCAGTACATGACAATGTTTTTCCAGTTATGAAATTAATTTTAACTTCAAAACATAAAATAAACTTTAAGCATGTGACGAAATACACTAACTAACAAAATGACGACAATTAACAAAATAACAGGCAGACGGACAAATAAACCCGGCTGAGTTCAAAACGAAATTTGGGCCTATAACAAATGTCAGAGAATCGATTATTTGGACTCTAAATTATATCGATACCCATGGCGAATAATTCCTCGAGCTGCTGAGTAACCCATGTTGAATATTCATATACGGTACGTACCCGTCACATTTCCATGACGTCATCAATATTACGTGGAATCATTATAATAGAGATCAATGCGAATCGTTCATTGATCTCCATTATAATGAAGATCAATGGAATCATTGTAGAAAAGGCATACATTTTTGGGTTAAAGATTTCAACTGATGAAAAGATTTATCTTTTTCGTTAGGTCATAGCCTACTTGTAGAAATATCTCCCAGATGCGCAGTCACCATAATGAGGATGTTAAATTTTAAGCAACAAGATAATAGAGGGACTGTGGACTAGTCTAGCAAAAGTGTGAGATCAACAAAAGACCGACAGCTCCCAGGCGCAGGCTCAGCTGCACTAGCTATGCACTGTACTGATATCTCCATATATGGAGACCGGGGGGGGGGGGGGGGTGCCAGTTGTAAAGCGGTGGCGCTTTCGATTTCTTAAAAAAATATAAATAAAACAAAATAAAGAATGGAAAACTGTCGCCAGGGGGCAAGTTGGGTGGCGTCATTCCCTTCTCTTGAGAAATTCTTCAAAAAATATTATTTTCCCACAAAGCAGCGTAACGTCAATTTTAAAATAAGTTTTGTGTAATGCATAGGCCTAGCTGTATGCGGCAGATCTGTTTTGAACATAGCCCCTAAGCCCTACGTTCCTACTTACCCTCACTGTTCCCCCTTTCTAATTCAGTTTCCAGGCGCAAACTATATTCTGGTTCATTCCCAGAACAATACGCATTTTTTTCCTCATAGCAGGTTCGCCCTAAACCGCCTTGGGAAAAAACATACGATAGCGTGTTTCCCCCTTTTCCCCCTGCTCCTTCCATTGCCTCACCACCACCTCCTATTCTCCCACCCTTATTGCCATACTCCTTTGTTCCCCCTCCCCATCTCAATCCCTCCCCTCTTTCACCTTACCCAAACCAAGCAAGCTTGTTCCTTGCCATTCCATCCCCTCTCTTCACTCACTTTGATGTTTACCCACTGCCACACTTCGGTGTTTCTCATGATCAACCCACCCCGCGCTCCGAATTCCTTTTTTTCTACCTCCATGATTATACTATTTAAAAGGTTGTTGTGAAAAATAAATTACCTAAATGTCTTTTCATTAACGAGAAAAGGTAAAAAAAAACGAAAAATTTCGTCAGATTTGTTGACTTATAAAGTAGCAGCAGTAAGCTGGGTCCAAGTTTGGCTCTCTAGGCTTCCAGTCAAGTCTATATCGTCATACCAGGCTTGCTCACCCTTGATACCCCGGGTCGGCCAGCGAAGTAGAGTGATACTTTACACTCTAACTAAAACTTACGCTGTACCTCATGCGGCACTTTGCACACATCATGAACACGATTTTCGCTCATTTATAAAGTGTCTTTATTAGCATACAAACTATCAATAAGGAGAGAGGCATAGCTTTTTAGTCGGCCCTATTTAAAACCTATGACAATGAAATGTTGAAAAAAATATACTTTGCGGCCTTTAGGCTGTAAGTCTTGTTGCAGAAAAAGTAGGGTTAAAGAGTCTCGCCCGAGACTGCCTAGGAATGACCATCCCCACTCCCCACATGGGGTAATGACAGCCTGGGTCAAGGTGGGTTATGTACATTACGGGAACATTTCCTCCAGGTGGCGTATATACCTTGGGGGGGGGGGGGGGGGGGGGAGGGGTGGCGGAAACTGCAATTGTTCCGAGCTTGACCCAATTTTGTTGGCTCAAAAATTATTTTTTTTGGGGGGGGGGGGGGAGGGGGCCGGGGAGGGAGCTCGAGCAGTTGTGAAGTGGTCACACTTTCCAACCTCCCCGACCCCCACCCCCCCCCCCCCCCCCAAAAGAAACCCCCCCAAAAAACCCAATTTTTTTTTGTTAATTATATAATGTCGCTAGGGGCGTTTCCCCTCCTGGCGATGACGACACCAGCACCACCATCACAAACCTTTTCAAAAATTGTCCCTGCAACCCCAATTTTACAACCTTTCTCCTGACCAGGAAATA
>JAZGUH010000800.1:0-216102 GCA_037893225.1 Hippasteria phrygiana | reverse complement strand
TAGAAGATATTTTTTTCTCTCTATTTTCCCATTATCTATATGCACACAAAACTCTAAACAGGTCAGTGTTACAGTATCTGCTAGCACGCTATAAAATACTAAACCCCAAATCCATTTATTTCTTAAAATTACAGCAAAAGCAAATGTTGTACCTGTAAAGAAAATGACTCCAAATTTTTGGCGCCCGAAATTTTAGAAAGCAATGATGAAAAGTTCGCTCGGAAATAAATTTTAAAGGTGGGGGGTACAAATACCGGTACAATAACTGATTGAAGGTGCTCACAGATGATATTATACAACATTTGCAACCATAAAAAAAAAAATACCAAATTATTATGAAAGACCAAGCATCCTGTTAAATCAATTTCCTCCCAATTTACCACGTTTAGTCTACATTTTGTTTTCAACCGGTTTTACATCCGTGAACGGCTGCAAGTCAGTTAGTCTGGTTCTCTGACCTGGCAATTTAGTCAATCACAAGTCATACACAAGTCACCACAAATCACTTCACAATTCTGGCATCAAGCAATGTAACAAGCTATTCAAACACAGTATTTAACAAAAGTATTCATTTTGTCATTGTTCATCCCATGTAGCTTGTGAGCTGACTTGTGATTGACTTGCGATCTGCTTTTTGATCTGACTTGTGATTGACTTGATTACAACTCTGCCAAACTACAAGAGCAGCATTTTGTTCTTGGTTTTTCCTGCATCTATATGAACATTATATGAACTTTTAAGGTAATGTACAACATTTGCAACATCAAAAAACAAAAGTACTCAATTATTATGAAATACCTTACTTGACTGTAAGTAAATAATACCATAATGTGTAATATTTACGGAGAAATGAGGAATAAACCGAAGCATTTGGACATGTGCGGCGCCTGTACGCAACCAAAGCCCCAGGGGCACTCTGAATTCAAACAGGTCGATTCTTCCCAACCAAACTGACGTCCCCGAAATTATTTGGGGACCACTTTTAGGATGATTTCGGAAAAGAGTTTACGCCATTTTGTTTTAAACACACTTTGTTGGATGAATATAGCAGTGTACATACGTATTGTTTTTGCAGACTTTATAGCTCAGTTTTGAGCAAACATTACTGATAGAAGCAGAAGCATGTCGTCATCAATGATTGGAAGGCTGTTCGATATCCATTTATTGTGATACCGAAATATCGGCAGAAAAATATCGCGATATTCGATATTATCGTGATGACGTCACTTTTTCATTACCGGAAGAACGGAGGAATAAAAAAAGTACATGACGGAAGTCACCACGGCATCATGAGATCGGGCCCGCCGGGGATTGAGCGGCAGGAACGGGGGCCGGTTTGACAAGGCTTCCCTTCGCTCGTTGAGTATTTGGAGTTTTACGACATTTACCTTCAGTTGGCTTATTTATGGCACTCCAGAAAGACTAGCGTTTGTTTCTATTTCAGCATTGTTGATTAGTAACACAGATGATAATACCATGGACGATCACATGGGAGCTGTCAACAAACGATCGTGTCGTATATTTTGTGAAGACGACATGACATTGCACAATGTACAATGGATGCGTGGCACGTGTTTTAATCTTTTCTCAAGACGCGGCGCAGTTCGCTACACGTAACTACACCCAACTACGTGTGCCCTGTACACTGGGGAAAGACGGTGGCATTCAGTGCGGTTGCTTGCACTTGACCAAGGCTAGCAACAAAGCAACGCGCACGCGCAGATGCGCTACAGGGGTTGACCTTATTGCAAACAATTGCCATACCCCTCGATCTCAAGATCGCAAGCGTGAAGGTACGTACATTGTACACTGGGAATAAGACGTTGTTTGCACTTGACAACGTACGGCGCGGAGGGTAAATCGCGCGGAAGTTAATAATGTCATGTCGGAGTTTAGAAAACGGTCAAAGAAAGACACATTTAGTGCATGTATGTATTTTTTTATTCCTCCATGGTACATCATGATACATTATATACTATTCTACCGTCCAATAATTGGAAATAACTGGAATTTCGAGCAAAGTAAACTGGACAAATCCACACGTATAAATGCGGCCAAAACTCTAAAGGAACATATATCGCGATATTCTTCGGTATATCGAATTCCCCGATATTCCGGTTATTTTTAAAGGGGCCGATACGATTTTCGATATGAAAAAAATATCGAAATATCGGGAAATATCGTCATATCGAACAGGCTTAATTGGAGGGGCACTGGGGCGATGTCTCCTATTTCTTTTGGCCAATGTACTTGCTTGGAGCGTTGCCGTGGACGGAATGGCTGGAGTCGGCCTTCGTAGGTCTGCTTCAACCTGGTGCGGAGTGATCGATTATGCTATTACAGGGCATGTGTACAGCACTACTATCCTCAAACATCAGGGTCTGTGCTGGGCTGCCTGCAAGGCGCATCCTGATTGCAAGTCGGCAAATTTCGCCAGGCTTACCGGCCAGTGTGAGCTGAACAACGCTAGCTGCTCCAACGACCTGCACGAAATGCGTGGGTGGATATTCACCTACAAACAAGAGGAGGTAATATCTTTAATCTTTATAAAAGACTATATTATTTGTTTCTCCTATCCCTCCCCGGTCTGCCACATGAGGCTTGGATTGTCATTAACTTGGCGCAATCAACTACAAAAGTATAGGGCCGAGGGGTTGGGGAAACAACGGACACGTGTATAATTAAATCGCGAGCGGAAGCGCAATCAAACACACACAAATTAACAAACAGACACGACGGTTTTACTGTCAATCTCTTAAACCCTTGGGAGCTGGGTTAATGAGCTCTAGCCCAGTAATCAGTTTTACCCATTGTATCAGCGTTTCTTATGTTATCTTCAGAGGACAATACAAGCGCGAGATGTTGACGCGCGTCTACAATATAGTTCGACGCAAATTTCATGCGCTAGCCTATATTACTACCCCACGTGATCGTGTTGTAGCCAACCAGGATTAAGAACCAGCAAGCGGTGTGTTATAAACCTTTATATTCGATAAAGTTGGTGTTTTTTTGGTTTCCTTGTGAATTGACAGTCGGTAGGTTGTAGTGGCCTTCGGCAGATCGAAGACAAACATGACAATCAACAGACAGAAGGTATATATAACGAATTACTACTTTCTAGAGAAAATAATTGATAGTTAAAGATCTTTGATCTTGCACGTACTTTGTCTCTCACACTCGTTTTGTTGGGTGAAACATATATTGTTTGCCTTTAAAGTAAAACAATGGTGATTTCTAATTCTTTTTAAATCTTTTCAAATCTTTTAAGTTTGCTATTTTTGTTTGGTATTATATAGAAGGAACATTGTTTAGAAAAAATCTATAGTGGATTCCAAACAAGCTATTTAATATTGAACTCTTTTTCAAAGTGAACAAAGAAACTGGCACGAGCGGGATTCGAACCTGCGACCTCCGGGTTACCGTACCGGCGCTCTACCAACTGAGCTATCCTGCCCTATGTTGGCGGTCTCCCAAATTGTCAGTATCTTTGTTCGAGTGGGCGCTAGTCAGAAGTCATAAACCCAGAATGCCGTGTAGCCAGGGATCACACCCAATTTTACGATACAACCTGGGAAGCGACATTGTGGAGATCACTCAATGAGGATACGACTTTTTAACTTATAATTCGTCACACAATCCACAAGGGAAACTGACTAGGTAAATTTGAATACATTTTCAAAGTGAACAAAGAAACTGGCACAAGCGGGATTCGAACCTGCGACCTCCGGGTTACCGTACCGGCGCTCTACCAACTGAGCTATCCTGCCCTATGTTGGCGGTCTCCCAAATTGTCAGTATCTTTGTTCGAGTGGGCGCTAGTCAGAAGTCATAAACCCAGAATGCAATTTTACGATACAACCTGGGAAGCGACATTGTGGAGATCACTCAATGAGGATACGACTTTTTAACTTATAATTCGTCACACAATCCACAAGGGAAACTGACTAGGTAAATTTGAATACATTTTCAAAGTGAACAAAGAAACTGGCACGAGCGGGATTCGAACCTGCGACCTCCGGGTTACCGTACCGGCGCTCTACCAACTGAGCTATCCTGCCCTATGTTGGCGGTCTCCCAAATTGTCAGTATCTTTGTTCGAGTGGGCGCTAGTCAGAAGTCATAAACCCAGAATGCCGTGTAGCCAGGGATCACACCCAATTTTACGATACAACCTGGGAAGCGACATTGTGGAGATCACTCAATGAGGATACGACTTTTTAACTTATAATTCGTCACACAATCCACAAGGGAAACTGACTAGGTAAATTTGAATACATTTTCAAAGTGAACAAAGAAACTGGCACGAGCGGGATTCGAACCTGCGACCTCCGGGTTACCGTACCGGCGCTCTACCAACTGAGCTATCCTGCCCTATGTTGGCGGTCTCCCAAATTGTCAGTATCTTTGTTCGAGTGGGCGCTAGTCAGAAGTCATAAACCCAGAATGCCGTGTAGCCAGGGATCACACCCAATTTTACGATACAACCTGGGAAGCGACATTGTGGAGATCACTCAATGAGGATACGACTTTTTAACTTATAATTCGTCACACAATCCACAAGGGAAACTGACTAGGTAAATTTGAATACATTTTCAAAGTGAACAAAGAAACTGGCACGAGCGGGATTCGAACCTGCGACCTCCGGGTTACCGTACCGGCGCTCTACCAACTGAGCTATCCTGCCCTATGTTGGCGGTCTCCCAAATTGTCAGTATCTTTGTTCGAGTGGGCGCTAGTCAGAAGTCATAAACCCAGAATGCCGTGTAGCCAGGGATCACACCCAATTTTACGATACAACCTGGGAAGCGACATTGTGGAGATCACTCAATGAGGATACGACTTTTTAACTTATAATTCGTCTGTGTGACTCATTGAGTGATCTCCACAATGTCGCTTCCCAGGTTGTATCGTAAAATTGGGTGTGATCCCTGGCTACACGGCATTCTGGGTTTATGACTTCTGACTAGCGCCCACTCGAACAAAGATACTGACAATTTGGGAGACCGCCAACATAGGGCAGGATAGCTCAGTTGGTAGAGCGCCGGTACGGTAACCCGGAGGTCGCAGGTTCGAATCCCGCTCGTGCCAGTTTCTTTGTTCACTTTGAAAATGTATTCAAATTTACCTAGTCAGTTTCCCTTGTGGATTGTGTGACGAATTATAAGTTAAAAAGTCGTATCCTCATTGAGTGATCTCCACAATGTCGCTTCCCAGGTTGTATCGTAAAATTGGGTGTGATCCCTGGCTACACGGCATTCTGGGTTTATGACTTCTGACTAGCGCCCACTCGAACAAAGATACTGACAATTTGGGAGACCGCCAACATAGGGCAGGATAGCTCAGTTGGTAGAGCGCCGGTACGGTAACCCGGAGGTCGCAGGTTCGAATCCCGCTCGTGCCAGTTTCTTTGTTCACTTTGAAAATGTATTCAAATTTACCTAGTCAGTTTCCCTTGTGGATTGTGTGACGAATTATAAGTTAAAAAGTCGTATCCTCATTGAGTGATCTCCACAATGTCGCTTCCCAGGTTGTATCGTAAAATTGGGTGTGATCCCTGGCTACACGGCATTCTGGGTTTATGACTTCTGACTAGCGCCCACTCGAACAAAGATACTGACAATTTGGGAGACCGCCAACATAGGGCAGGATAGCTCAGTTGGTAGAGCGCCGGTACGGTAACCCGGAGGTCGCAGGTTCGAATCCCGCTCGTGCCAGTTTCTTTGTTCACTTTGAAAATGTATTCAAATTTACCTAGTCAGTTTCCCTTGTGGATTGTGTGACGAATTATAAGTTAAAAAGTCGTATCCTCATTGAGTGATCTCCACAATGTCGCTTCCCAGGTTGTATCGTAAAATTGGGTGTGATCCCTGGCTACACGGCATTCTGGGTTTATGACTTCTGACTAGCGCCCACTCGAACAAAGATACTGACAATTTGGGAGACCGCCAACATAGGGCAGGATAGCTCAGTTGGTAGAGCGCCGGTACGGTAACCCGGAGGTCGCAGGTTCGAATCCCGCTCGTGCCAGTTTCTTTGTTCACTTTGAAAAAGAGTTCAATATTAAATAGCTTGTTTGGAATCCACTATAGATTTTTTCTAAACAATGTTCCTTCTATATAATACCAAACAAAAATAGCAAACTTAAAAGATTTGAAAAGATTTAAAAAGAATTAGAAATCACCATTGTTTTACTTTAAAGGCAAACAATATATGTTTCACCCAACAAAACGAGTGTGAGAGACAAAGTACGTGCAAGATCAAAGATCTTTAACTATCAATTATTTTCTCTAGAAAGTAGTAATTCGTTATATATACCTTCTGTCTGTTGATTGTCATGTTTGTCTTCGATCTGCCGAAGGCCACTACAACCTACCGACTGTCAATTCACAAGGAAACCAAAAAAACACCAACTTTATCGAATATAAAGGTTTATAACACACCGCTTGCTGGTTCTTAATCCTGGTTGGCTACAACACGATCACGTGGGGTAGTAATATAGGCTAGCGCATGAAATTTGCGTCGAACTATATTGTAGACGCGCGTCAACATCTCGCGCTTGTATTGTCCTCTGAAGATAACATAAGAAACGCTGATACAATGGGTAAAACTGATTACTGGGCTAGAGCTCATTAACCCAGCTCCCAAGGGTTTAAGAGATTGACAGTAAAACCGTCGTGTCTGTTTGTTAATTTGTGTGTGTTTGATTGCGCTTCCGCTCGCGATTTAATTATACACGTGTCCGTTGTTTCCCCAACCCCTCGGCCCTATACTTTTGTAGTTGATTGCGCCAAGTTAATGACAATCCAAGCCTCATGTGGCAGACCGGGGAGGGATAGGAGAAACAAATAATATAGTCTTTTATAAAGATTAAAGATATTACCTCCTCTTGTTTGTAGGTGAATATCCACCCACGCATTTCGTGCAGGTCGTTGGAGCAGCTAGCGTTGTTCAGCTCACACTGGCCGGTAAGCCTGGCGAAATTTGCCGACTTGCAATCAGGATGCGCCTTGCAGGCAGCCCAGCACAGACCCTGATGTTTGAGGATAGTAGTGCTGTACACATGCCCTGTAATAGCATAATCGATCACTCCGCACCAGGTTGAAGCAGACCTACGAAGGCCGACTCCAGCCATTCCGTCCACGGCAACGCTCCAAGCAAGTACATTGGCCAAAAGAAATAGGAGACATCGCCCCAGTGCCCCTCCAATTAAGCCTGTTCGATATGACGATATTTCCCGATATTTCGATATTTTTTTCATATCGAAAATCGTATCGGCCCCTTTAAAAATAACCGGAATATCGGGGAATTCGATATACCGAAGAATATCGCGATATATGTTCCTTTAGAGTTTTGGCCGCATTTATACGTGTGGATTTGTCCAGTTTACTTTGCTCGAAATTCCAGTTATTTCCAATTATTGGACGGTAGAATAGTATATAATGTATCATGATGTACCATGGAGGAATAAAAAAATACATACATGCACTAAATGTGTCTTTCTTTGACCGTTTTCTAAACTCCGACATGACATTATTAACTTCCGCGCGATTTACCCTCCGCGCCGTACGTTGTCAAGTGCAAACAACGTCTTATTCCCAGTGTACAATGTACGTACCTTCACGCTTGCGATCTTGAGATCGAGGGGTATGGCAATTGTTTGCAATAAGGTCAACCCCTGTAGCGCATCTGCGCGTGCGCGTTGCTTTGTTGCTAGCCTTGGTCAAGTGCAAGCAACCGCACTGAATGCCACCGTCTTTCCCCAGTGTACAGGGCACACGTAGTTGGGTGTAGTTACGTGTAGCGAACTGCGCCGCGTCTTGAGAAAAGATTAAAACACGTGCCACGCATCCATTGTACATTGTGCAATGTCATGTCGTCTTCACAAAATATACGACACGATCGTTTGTTGACAGCTCCCATGTGATCGTCCATGGTATTATCATCTGTGTTACTAATCAACAATGCTGAAATAGAAACAAACGCTAGTCTTTCTGGAGTGCCATAAATAAGCCAACTGAAGGTAAATGTCGTAAAACTCCAAATACTCAACGAGCGAAGGGAAGCCTTGTCAAACCGGCCCCCGTTCCTGCCGCTCAATCCCCGGCGGGCCCGATCTCATGATGCCGTGGTGACTTCCGTCATGTACTTTTTTTATTCCTCCGTTCTTCCGGTAATGAAAAAGTGACGTCATCACGATAATATCGAATATCGCGATATTTTTCTGCCGATATTTCGGTATCACAATAAATGGATATCGAACAGCCTTCCAATCATTGATGACGACATGCTTCTGCTTCTATCAGTAATGTTTGCTCAAAACTGAGCTATAAAGTCTGCAAAAACAATACGTATGTACACTGCTATATTCATCCAACAAAGTGTGTTTAAAACAAAATGGCGTAAACTCTTTTCCGAAATCATCCTAAAAGTGGTCCCCAAATAATTTCGGGGACGTCAGTTTGGTTGGGAAGAATCGACCTGTTTGAATTCAGAGTGCCCCTGGGGCTTTGGTTGCGTACAGGCGCCGCACATGTCCAAATGCTTCGGTTTATTCCTCATTTCTCCGTAAATATTACACATTATGGTATTATTTACTTACAGTCAAGTAAGGTATTTCATAATAATTGAGTACTTTTGTTTTTTGATGTTGCAAATGTTGTACATTACCTTAAAAGTTCATATAATGTTCATATAGATGCAGGAAAAACCAAGAACAAAATGCTGCTCTTGTAGTTTGGCAGAGTTGTAATCAAGTCAATCACAAGTCAGATCAAAAAGCAGATCGCAAGTCAATCACAAGTCAGCTCACAAGCTACATGGGATGAACAATGACAAAATGAATACTTTTGTTAAATACTGTGTTTGAATAGCTTGTTACATTGCTTGATGCCAGAATTGTGAAGTGATTTGTGGTGACTTGTGTATGACTTGTGATTGACTAAATTGCCAGGTCAGAGAACCAGACTAACTGACTTGCAGCCGTTCACGGATGTAAAACCGGTTGAAAACAAAATGTAGACTAAACGTGGTAAATTGGGAGGAAATTGATTTAACAGGATGCTTGGTCTTTCATAATAATTTGGTATTTTTTTTTTTTATGGTTGCAAATGTTGTATAATATCATCTGTGAGCACCTTCAATCAGTTATTGTACCGGTATTTGTACCCCCCACCTTTAAAATTTATTTCCGAGCGAACTTTTCATCATTGCTTTCTAAAATTTCGGGCGCCAAAAAATTTGGAGTCATTTTCTTTACAGGTACAACATTTGCTTTTGCTGTAATTTTAAGAAATAAATGGATTTGGGGTTTAGTATTTTATAGCGTGCTAGCAGATACTGTAACACTGACCTGTTTAGAGTTTTGTGTGCATATAGATAATGGGAAAATAGAGAGAAAAAAAATATCTTCTAGTAGTCTGCTTGCCTGACCCTATAACTTTAGACAAAAAGGAGCAATTTGTGAGTCAGCTAGTTTACAGGTAGGGGAACTATGACTATTTCCAACGATTGTCGGTCGACAGTCGTTGGAAAACGATATAAATTTTCATTTTTTGAAAACGACAGCACACCAGGTGCCATGATTTTACAGGATGCTCGAGACTGCTGTTTACTTTCTATAGTACGGTATTTCATAATAATTCAGTAGCTTTGTTTTTTTTATGTTTGCAAATGTTGTATATCTACCTTTAATTCTTGTTGAAATTTTGCCACCCGGGCATAAAACCTGAATTAGCCAAGAACGAGAGGTATTTGGACAGCTTTGTACTGAAAAAAGCTAATTAACTGTGCGTTTACATCTAAACACTTTGAAAACGATATACGCAAGATTTCGTAAAACAACATTGGATAATTTGTTTGTACTCGCCATTGTTTCGCTGGTCGCTTTACTCCTAAAAGAATATCCCGAAATTACTTCAAGGCTGCGGTGGTGCTGAGCGACATATCATATCCCTTTTCTTAAAAATGATACTCCTAAAAAATAAAAATAAATAAATAAATAAATATATGAAAAAATAATCAAGAATAAACATACATTAGAAAACCTACCTGTTGGTATATTTTCCAAACGGTGGACGCTCACGGCAACGTTTGAAGATACTGATAATGAAATTGGTGCATTCAAATCAACCAAAGGTAGGTTGCAATAACGAACAACTGCCAGGTGCATTTTGACTAGATACGATTTTTGACTAGATACGATTGTGAGTGTGAGTGCATTTTGACTGTTACCCCGGCAATATCCTTCAACACTCCAGTCGAAGTGGTTCAGTTCTTCATTATTTAGACCTTAAGTGCTCTTACCGTAACTCAACCATAACCTAAATGGCCACGGCGAATACAAAATGAAGCTGTTTTCGAATTGGTACAGCAATTAGCTGGCAGCCTTGACTGCTCTATTAACTCGTAAGAGTAAAATCACTTTTGTCACTTGAATTTGGGGGCAGAATTAAACGGAGGCTACTTACTTTCAATTGGTTTAGGCCAAGTAAAACAAAACAACAGTTGATCGTCCGGACTTTTCAAAAAACGGATGAGGGAGGTGCCTTTTATTTAATATTTTTTTTTTTTCCAAGATGGCCGCCGGCTTTTTGAAGTAAAAAGCCGGCGCCTATCTTGGAAAAAAAATGTAGATAAATGTTGTTCAGCTAAAGTACGCTTCCCATCAAGAATTGTCCGCGCATACCACGGCTTTACTGTTCTCGTTTCAATCCGAATGGACAAACAAACAAACACCATCTTGCATTCAACTTGAACTTTAAATCATAGGTAAACAAAGTCTCAAAAAAGCAAAGTTTAAAGTTTCACACTGTCGATGTTTGGCGTCATACACAGAGCGCAGTACTCTTAAAGTACGTAGTCTGTAAAATTCAGTCGTATTTGTCACAGCGGAAGCGAAAAAGACGAAAAAATACACAAAGCGGCTGCAATACGTCTAAATCGATTACGTTCGTTCACAGGGCTCATGGATCCGTAGACGCTTACAAATGCACCCGATTAAAGTTTAGTAGGTGCATACTGTGCATACCAGTGAAAGTAAATATGGGTAGAAGTCTAAAACAATCGAAATATCGACGACGATTTCAGATTTTATTTTTTTTTACATGCAATTTTTCGAAAAGTTTGACTATAAAAATATAAAATAAGAAAATAATAACAAAATCAATGCGGCACGAAAAAAGGAAGCGAGCGGGGACGATCAACTGTTGTTTTGTTTTACTTGGCCTTAGGCTAAGTAAAATTGTACCAAAGGATGAGAGCGGTTTATGGATTTCCTTCAAATCATCTTAATCAACAAGGTAACTTTAAGATAGATCATTAGCAAATGATTTATTCAAGCAGGGGGAACATTCCGGTCATTCACATGAAAGATACATGCACTAAAGGATATTATAATCAAAACCCGTGGCCTGTTGTGTTCGGTGCTGGGTGCTGGGTGCTGGGTGCTGGGTGCTGGGTGCTGGGTGCTGGGTGCTGGGTGCTGGGTGCTGGGTGCTGGGTGCTGGGTGCTGGGTGCTGGGTGATGGGTGCTGGGAGTGGGTGCTGGTTCGTTGCGTTTGATTGTTGTGTTTGGTTGTTGTGTTTGGTTTGTTGGTTGTTGGTTTGTTGGTTTTTGGTTTGTTGGTTTTGTTGGTGTTTTGGTTTTGTTTTTTCCTATGTGCGGCGACCCGGAGAGGTCCCCAATATTTTGGTGAAGGGGAGGCTATGGCAGTGTCCCCCCCCCCCCCCCACCCTTCTCCAATAATATTCCCCTTGTCATTATGTTATTGGTCATTGGCTTTTACATGCACCCAGTAAGTTGACAAATAAGATGATGGCCTTGCTTAAACCGCTTAACAATTATTGCTGGTTGTGTGCTTCCCCCTCCCACCCCCCCCCCCCCCCAAAAAAAAACTTGACGAGAAATCGCCGCCGCTGGAGGCGCCCAATTGGTGTGGCTGGAAAGATCATTACAATGTACACGACGATCTCTTGAAAATGTGCCGTTTGCATGGAAATCATCGACGAAAAGGATTTCGGGGACGCCAGTTTGGTTCGGAAAAGTCGGACAGTACAGGCCACACTATGGAATAGATTACGAAATAGGACAAATACCTTGGAAATAGGTTAGGTATACCTAAGTATATGACATTTTGGGTGACAGTTGCGTTGCCAGGGGGGCGTGGCCTACCCTATAAATAATCGTCTCCCCCAGTTGCCCCCGCCCACTGAAAATTTCGCAAACGGAGAAAACAATAGTATCATTCAGAAAAATACTGTGAGCGCCATTGTTTGGAACCATAACAATTAACTATGTTGAACTGCCCGGTCTGCGGGCCACGAAAATTACTCTGGAATAGGCCGTTTCTGGCACTTCATCGTTCACTTGGGAAAACGTTTCAAACGCATATGCCAACATATTGTTTAGACAGTACACGGGGGAAATGTCATTGACAGTGATGGATTGTTGACAAGACTGTTTATATAGTGCTTGCATGTGTTTGCAATGAAGATGAAAAGTCATTTTGTATGTTTATCCTGAGCAAACTCATAATGCCACAAAATCCCGGGGATGTCTTGACAACAGTACGTCGCACAATAGAAAGAATAATATAGTGACAGTGTCGGCTCTTTGATATGGTATCGCTGAATAATAGAGACAACCGAGCTGATTGTTAAATATTAATTCAATTACGGCCCTGCGGTTGCCGGCTCGAGCAGCCAGCCTAGGTCCTGCAGCGACAGTGAACGAGCAATGTGGTGATGTGTGTGGAACTGGGCGCCACGAAAATCATACAAACCCCGCAAAGGACTGGATTGGATTTAGGTACTCCACAACCACAAGACGAACTGACTGAGCAGACAGCAAAGGCGTGATCCCAGCTGAACATTTTGTTTGTTTCTTTCCCGTTGTGAGCAAATCTCATGATGTCTTTGATTCAGGTCATCAGTATTGCTACCATCATCTCAGTGATGACGGTCGTGTTGGTATCGAGTTTGTGCCCAGTGTATGATAACCCGTGCCCATCAAATTGGAAACCGTGGAGCGGTTCGTGCTACCGCCTCATCCGGCCGGGTAATTACTGTTATAACGCCCAGTTAACGTGCCTGGGAATGGGAGCCGAGATGGCCGCTCCTCATTCACGCGAGGAAACCCAGTTTATGGTGAATTTGGTACCCGACAAAAATCGCTACTTGATGATTGGCTGCTTTGACCAAGACTTTGATGGGAATTGGGCGTGTGAAGGCCAAAGTGGTGACGGGCCATTCTTGAACTGGCTGCCTGGCGAACCATCCGATACAGATAGCTGCTCTCAAATATACGTGGGTGGTAATAATATCCTTTGGAACTCCAAACAATGCAATCGCTATTTTGATTATTATATTTGTGTTCGTCGGGATGTCTGTGTCCATCGCCCACTTCAGCCTCCTTGTGGATATCGCTCGACTCATCCCCGCCGCTACTGCTTCGCTACCAACACCAACGGACAACTTCTCAATTCGACATGCCTCGTCGATCACATCATCAGAGAGTTTATTACCAAGAGCAACGCAAGCTGCGCCGCTGCCTGCATCACGGAGACCGGATGTCGCTCCTTCAACATCAAACTCACAGACCAAGGACAGAAAAGCTGCCAGATAAACAACGCAACTCGCTGCGACGACCCAGATAAGTTCCACGATATTGGTTCCCTCTGTCTGTACGGACAAGAGTGTGTCGACTAAATTCCAACAATAATGACGGCAGACTTGGACACCAAGTACACGTTCTCGCGAAAACATTGTGTGGGAATTCGGCCAACCTCGTTACCATGGGTACGATCTTGCGGCGCCATGTTTTCCCACCATGCCTTGCGCGATCTTAACCCCTGGAATTGTGTAATTACCATATCCCACATAGTGGGATATGGTAATTAGGACTGCAGTCGATGTGTTTAACGCGCGACGCAGTGGTTTTTAGTAGGAAGGTTTTATTTGTAGAATCAATCGTTTGGAAGGATGCGATTAGCTTCTAATAATGATGCCTAATGTTTTTCCCGCCTGACGTTAAATCTAACACTGCACTGAATAGTAGTAACAGCCGACCTGGTGGGATCGGGAGGAAGGAAAAGTATGACGACCGTCATGACCGTTTCCGCCCATTATCGCCGGATGTCAGTTTTGTAATTTTCCAAATGTTTTTCTCAGCTGTTTTCGCAAATTTGTCAAACCTTTCGATGCATCTTCTGCAGCGGCGGAAAACACTGTCATTGAGAAATGAGCTGCTTTCTTGAACTGGATAAATAAGTAAATTTACTATCGATTGGAAAAATTGATTTCCGGCCTCGACTCGAATTTATAATGTTTGCCTTTTTTATCTGTTTAAACATAAAATACATGAATTTCCCGACCAGAAAAAATCCATATCGTTTATCGTAGCCACCAAGACTTGTGGCCTTGTCCGTTGATAATGGAAAAAAGTGCTCGGAGTCGTTTTGCTGATGTGACGTGACGAACAGGATGTTAAAGCGGGCGCGGGCGCGAGCGCAAGCGCACACAGGGCGTTCAACATTCGGATTACGCGCGCGGTTCGCTTTCAGACATAACTATTCATTTCGAATAGCCAGTCAGCGTCGTTAACGTATTCCTCACGGCCAGGGGTTAGTGGAGGAACGCACACGCGCCCATGGAGTCGAGGATGGAATTCGGCCTCCTCGCAATACGGTGCGCCACCAAGAGTTTGTTATTATTGTAAATATTTGTGACAAACACTGGTCAAAGTTGAAATACGGTACAGCCGCCTTTTTGGGAATTTCCATGATAAATATTTCTATAAAATCTCATTAAGATCAAATAAGGCCCCCCCCCAAAACAAAAAAAAACAAAAATTATGTTGCCCTCGGACCGACCGTAAAAATCGAGAGATTCAGGGTCGGCGTTTGCTTTTTGTTTTTTAAATAAAAACATAGCTCAGCTTCTCTGTCTTGAAAACATGTATTTGATGTACCTTCTTTACTTTATGCGTATTTTCATGTAAAAAATGAAACTAGGGGGTTCGTCTAACTTTAACACACCCGGTAAGCGTGAAGATGACTTCGATCCGTCGCGCTCGTCACTAAGCTCCATTCGGGCTAAGCCTATAGCTAAAAACCCAAAACTTTTGTTCTGGGAGGTCTAGGAAGAAAAACAAAACAAGGACAGCGCATGCGAAAATGCTATGTACATACAACCAATTCAATCTCTTTTAGACATGTATAAATATATTGTAGCGGAAGAGTCTAATTGAATCGGCAAAAACGTTGTCATATCTCCTGATGTTTTATACAACAACCGAGAGAGAAAAGCAACCAACTTACTTCTTCTTCGAATCGGTCACATGACGGCTTATCCTCGTCCACAGGGTTTACTTTATTTTCAACATCGTTTCCAATAATTATGAGCAAAAAAATTCCGACCGACCGACCCTCTTTTTTAATTTTACCTGTCCGAGGGCAACACAACAATTTTTTTTGCCTAAAGTGTGTTGTAGTTATGGCACATTAAACACGTCGCACCATGTTCTGTGGTGCACAGTTGCGTATTTGTTGACTCGCAGTTTTATCGCCGTGTTCACGCTGCGCCGAGAAAAGAACGATAGCCCGATTTGTAATTTGGTGTCAAAATGTGCCGAAAAATTCAGAAAGGTTCACCACAAAAAAGCACCGCGGCACTTTCGCAAAAAATGTACAGGAAAACGTCCCCGGCTCTTTGAGTGTTATTGGTGGTATTTGACGCGCTTACAATTTTTTAGCCTAAAACGCACTAAATAAGAATATTTTTATTTTGTCACTTTTCTGATCAGACATAGGAGGCTGGGGAAATTCCAAGTCTGATATACACGCTCTTGTTGGAGGTAATGCCACACCGGTATGCATTTTATACTATGATGAGGCAGGTCTACTCAGTGTTACCGAGAGTCGCCCATTCTGGATCCAGTACAAGGCCGGTCTGGTGACGATCGGCAAGGGAGGTCAAGACGATGGATTCGTGGAGTGGAACGCTAATGAATGCCACCAGCGGGTACCAGCTGCTCTACATGTTGGCATAGCTACTTGGCAGGTACCCGGTGATTGGGTGTTTAACTATCAAATCAACGGGTAGATGATGTCAATCGACAGAATCCAATGGGAGACTTTTGAGACGCTGGGTGGCAGCAGAGTAAGCGGTGCTTTTCCATTGTTCTGACCAGACGTGCGCATGCTCACAACTACGCGAGCTTGCTCAGAACTACGCGCCCTTACTCGGAGCTAGCAAAAAGGATCGTTATTAGTATGCTTCCCAGACCAAAATATTCTGACTATTTCTGATGAATTGTTAGATTCGGTATAGCCGCTAATGTCACGTGACGAAAACGGGAGGAATTGCTCTAGTTTCCGAAAATGTGCGAAGTTTTCCGAACTTGTTTTTGGTAACATTCGGTTGTTAACGTTGATGTTCGCAAAAACAAAATGTCTGTCAGGCCCGTTTATACAGATCCTGGAATTCGAATTCTCAATTATACATAACTGAAAATGCAATGCCTTAAGGGCCGGTCACACTGCAACGATAAACGATAACGAAAACGAAAACGATGTGAATAAACGCTCTCTATTGGTGGATGCAACGTGCGGTAATACGCGCGCGTTCCACCCACCAATAGAGAGCATTTATTCACATCGTTTTCGTTTTCGTTATCGTTATCGTGGCCAGTGTGACCGGCCCTTTACTCTTGCAGTATTTTGCCGACCGGATTTTGCAAGAATATTAAATTTGAATGATGCCATTGACGTCACTCGTCATAATCTATTTTAAACCGTGGGTACTACCTGATTTAAAGCCAGTTCATACTTCACGCGAATTAGAATGCGAAGCGAATTTATGACGTCAAGGCCAAATATTCGGGCTGCGAATTCGCAAAAGTTAAACATAATTTCAATTGGTGCGAATCTTCGCCGCGAATGTTTCATGGCGTCAATTCTTTTCGCATTCGCATTCGCGTGAAGTACGAACCGGCCTTTAGTCGTCAGGGAATCTTCAGGTCAGGGAACCAGACTAGACCGTTATATCTGCTGCCACCAGCGTCCTAAAAGTCTCCCATTGGAGAGGCTGCCTAAAGGGCCCATACAGTAGGATTTTTGTGACGTGAATCGTGTAAGAAAGCGTTAATTCCATGCTACAATAAACTATTGGTCCTTTGTTGCAATTCTAGAAGGGCAATTGCAAAAAGCAGTAAATAGCTAAATTATGGGTTATTGCAATATTTCATAATAATGAACGATGCAGTAGTCAGGTTCTGTTTAGGGGGAAGGGGTACGGCCATTTACAAGGGAGGCGGGGTGGGGGGGGGGGGGGGTGGAAGGGGGAGATAGGGTCCAGCTCTTAATGCGCGGTTCAAGAAATCCTACACATTTTTTTAGAGGAAAATTTCTCGGAATTGGGGAAATATGGCCAAATTGTTTTACCTTACTTATTTACTATACCATCTTAGTGGTATATGGTGAAAATTGCGTTTAAAAAACTCAAATAGAAAACAAAAATGGCATCGGTTTAAAGAAAAATGGCAAAAAGACAGATTGTCCACACGAAAGTCTATAGGAGTCGATACTCATAGGTCCACCCAGGATGGAAGTATTCACTTAACCTTAAAGAAACAAAAGCGCAACATAAACACTTCAACTGTTCTACTGTGTCAAATACTATTCACTGTAAACACTATTTTTTTTATTGACAGAGGGGATTGTTAGATTAAAGGTAGTGTACATGTTATGTACACAGGTAAATGCTGCCAGTGTTAGGAAATTCCCCTCACGGAATGTATATACGCCCCTCATACAACCGGCACAAACAAATGTTTTGTCCCAGGCCACGCGCCACTTATTTGCATACGCGTGCCACTTCGGCTGACCCTGGAATGAATGTGTCAACGTTGTTTACGCGAAGCATTATGTTCCAAAAGTTTCTGTATAGGTCTATCTCGCATACGCCAGGTCAATCTCGTGTACGCCAGGCGTTTCGAGAACCTGTGTAAAAGATTATTTTTGGATGTGACGTAATTTGTACGATTCTCTAGAATTTCCAGTAATCTCTGGAATGAATGAAATCCTTTATATATGAGCTAATTTCGGAATAGAATCAGGACTTGATTTTCGACGGTGGACTGGAGATTATTTTTGACGGACGAAGAATTTCATTAGGAGTTTGTTCATCGAGTTAATCGAGCTGTTGTTATTCGGACCTGTGACCTCTATATGACTCGTCTGCGTGAGCGTCTGGAGACAGTTAGAGCTGAGTATTATTCCCGGAAGAGACATTTATTTGTGAACTGTCGTCGGTTCATTATTTAGGGTCTCATATCCCCATATTTTCGCGACGGGAGCCAGTTTGTGTCGTCCCCCGCTGTTTTCGTCTCTCTTCGGCTGTTTTGGAGGTGAATTCGACCTGTGTTCCAGCTCGCCAAAGAACTGTATTCGCTCGCATTATTGGAGTCGTCCTCGTCCGTTGCTGAGAGCCCAAGCCGTCCAAGTCCTCGCCCAAGTCCTCAACCAAATCCTCGCCCATTGCAGAGCTGCCCAAGTCGTCTGAGCCCTCGCCTATATAAGTCCTGCCCGTAAGATCTGTTAAGTTATAAATTGTATAAGACCTTTTCTTAATTCTACACTTGTTAAACCCTGATGATTCTCGAATATTCTCATTATTAAATCACATTGTTTCTTTGTTCTTTATATCAGTGTGATCTTCTTTGATTTCTTTGTTGCATCTGAGAAAATTCAGGCTTTTTTCTAGTAATTTCTATTTGCGGATAGTCTGGAGATTTTCAGACCGTAACATACACGATTGGTAATCCTCCATTTTCCCCCTAAATTATTACGAAATACAGTTACTAGACTGTAAGTTAATAGCAATCTCAATCGTCCTGTGAAATTGGGGCACCTGGTGTGCTGTCGTTTTCAAGAAAAGTTGAAATTTATATCGTTTTTTAACGATTTTTCGGCGTAACAATCGTTGGGAAAAAATAACGGATTATTAAAAATACTGCCCTCTATTGACCGAATGTAGTTAGTCCGCGTTGCCTCTAAAATGGGTTAACAATCCGAAAACGGGCGCAAGGTTTGCAATTATAGTACAAATGTATTTCGCGCAGTGTACCGAAGCTACGGGTAGTAACCGGTAAGCACTTATCCAAAACCACCAAAATGACATCGTCGCGCCTTGTGCCTATGTAATAAGGCCTTGAGCACTTTCAGTAATACATAACGATGTCGTTTTTGGTTGTTCTGGAACAGTGCCTTCCGTTGTAACCAGTCGGCTCGCGTAGTTATCTGACCAATTGAAAACGATCCCGATTACAAAAATTTGCTTATTTTACAAGAGGGCGCTATAACAAATCCAGTTAACTGCCGCCCGACGGTTGAAAACGAACACCGTTTTTCTCTCGTTTTGTTTTTGCCATCCAACAACGCAAAACTTTGAACAGGTCAGTGGAACGATATTTCCTATAACATACTAACTGCCAAATCTGTCCATTTTTGAAAATTGCAACAATGACCAATCATCTATACACGGCCTTTAAAACTCAGCTTCGTCCAGTTTAAATGCACGCAATGTTGAATTTATCTTAATGCGAATTTGTCTTCGAATATTAATGCAAAAACTGTTTCTCGTGCTTATTCATTGGTCTTAAAACTGGTACGATTCGAATTATTAGATCAGAAATTATTAGATGACCAAAACATTAATTCATATTTATGAAACGTCTGGATTATTGCATATGGTTTGGCTGAATCTAGAATAAACAAACTCTAAGGAATTCAGATCTCTGCAGCTCGACCTTTCATCCAGAGCCGGGGAGCTCTAGTTTCTTGACTCACTGCTGTGCTGCGGCGAGTGCGGCGTGCATATGCACATACATGTATTTGAGTAAGTGAACTGGTCTGTGGCCTATACCCAGCACGATATGGGGCAGAGGGGTACCCCCCACCCCCTTGTCCCTATATACCCTATTTATCCAGACTATTGTTACCTAACACATCCCCCTAGACATCTGAAAATAATTCCTGAGATTCCGGGAACACAATGACCAACGGTGGGTTCCCTCTGCCCCATATCGTGCATCATAGCTGTGGTCAATGAGATGATATTAGAGAGGTTGATATTTTGTAACTTGTACGTGTGCGTGTACGTAAATACGTAGCCTGCAAACGAATTCTGAAAAAATGTTTCACATATAGTCCATTCATGCAAGCGCCCGTCTTAAAAACAGGTTGTACAGAGAGACAGACGCCTATCGTTTAAATAATTCGAGAGTCTTTTTTAGACTGCCTGCAGACACGCATGCGCATTTAAAACCCCTTGGGCACGGTATTTTACGGGAGACGTCGGGGTGTCGCGGCGGTTCTGGCAGCCAAATCGAACCGCTACAATGTGTTTGTGCAGTCAAGCGTATCATAAACAATAATCCAACAATGGATTGAAACTGCACAAACGGCGGCCAATGGCGTCATCCGGCCTGGTGCCACTTTTGTTTTTGCGTCCACAGACGTCATCTGTACGCAAAGGGTTAACAATTCAAAACCGTCGCATTTTTTTGAAAGCCCAGTCAGCCTACCGTAAGTAGAAAAGCGCGTGATTGTGAGTGCATAGCGTATATATATGTTCGACTCGCCGATCTCTTTAAATAACAAATCGCGTCGGACTTTGATAAATTTTAGCTTCACTCGGGCACTAATCCCGAATTGACCTATCGCCGTTTACAAGTTAACCACGCCCCTTAGACAACCCTATGGGAATGTGTGTGGTAATTTTTGTTTGTCTCAGATTTTGCGCGTTCCACGTGGAATTATAATTGATGTGATTGGACAATAATTCACAAGCTGCGATAGGTCAATTATTTACCCTAGCTTTCGAGATCTAAAGGGAGAAAGGCTTCATATATTTAATACTCAAAGTCCAACATGTTTTTAACATTTAGGAAACTGTTTATGCTATATTTTTTGGCTTAATAGGAGGTATTTACCCGTTCAATGTCTACCCGTTTCAGCAAACTTGTAAACTCCATTTTACACGTTCGCGTTTGCAGAGAAAGGACTGGCTCGCCAACTGATGACGTCATACACATTCAACGTTCCAGTTGAACAAGATAGACGTATATGACAAATAATGAGGTCTTTTATTCCTGGGAAATTTTTAAATGTAAATTCTGCTTCATAAATTGGAGCGGGCATTGTAAGGGTACTATCTCGGATATGTAATTTGAATTTCGGCAAAATGTGCAGCAGATACTCTCTGGATACAATTTACCATGTATAATTATAGGCCTAAGCATACAAAATCTCAACTGAACAAATTGTCTTTTTTTCGTACGTGTACGACAAGTACGTGTATGCTTACACGAACATCGATTTTTGTATCGCTATACAGGGTGTCCCAGAAAAAAGGTAATTCTGACAATAAGGGTAAATTTGACAAAGATAGATATGCATTTTATGGCTATTAATCATGTGTTACCATAAAGTAGGAGCAAAAAGCTTTCCAGTAATTTGATTCCATTCCTCCGGTCTTGCATCACTGAGCACCATTGTTTGAAAAATGTAAATGCGATACCACGACAAGTACACGTACAAGTTAATCATCTCAACCTCTCTATTATCTCAAACAGTACGGCACGCGGTTTGGATATATTGGGGCCTGTCGTATAAAGCTTCACATTGGTGAATTCGGTTTAGTTCTGGTTTTGCTTTCGCAAAAAGCGGTCCCCTCCGTTACTGAGTACTGTTCTTATGTGAGGTGTATCTTACATTTTCAAGTGTAAAGTAATGGGAACCCTTGGCTGTGTTTGGTATGCTGGTTTGCAGCTCTTTTTCCTCGTCTTTTTTCCTTCGATGCTGGTTCACGGGGATATGTGTAGCACCATAACCAGAGCGGCAGCCGGTGATAATCTTACTGCGCTTCGAGACGAGGCGTTTGCGGCTTTCAGATCAAACTGCCGTGAGCAGATGCACCGAATCAGAGGTAGGCCTAAGTGTTTGTCACAGAAGGGCCAAGGGAGGGGTCATGACATAGGCTGTTTCTTAAATGTCTGGCGAAATCATTCTCAGATATTTTTTTGGTTTTAAATTTCAGTGCTTTTGATCTGTGTAGGTGGAATTTCCGGGGTTTGTGCTAATTAGCATTACCGGGACCGAGGTAGCGTGAATTTTAGTCACTATGAAATACGGGCTCATGGGTATAGTAATGCATAATATGCGTAAGTGAAGATAATTAAAGGGACACATTGCTTTGGATTTTGCGATTTGGGCTATAAAACTGAAATGGATATGGTTGGGAAGCTTTTTTTTTTTAATAGAATATAACATAACTATCCCTTCAAATTGCGTGGTTTTTGTTTAATTTCGTGACAAATAACGGTCCGCCATTTTGTAGAACCAAATTTTTGACTCCACAAAATGGCGGACCATGTTCACCAGTCGTATTTCCAGTCGCATCTGGTTGAAGTACATTCTGTTGATCCATTTTGATGTACTGTGGCATGGCGCGCAGCACTGGCGATATGTGTCGCGAGGTAGAGAATTGTACCTGGCGTTCATCCGATAGGTTCACAAGGCCACTGGCTGCGGTGCCAGCCTAAAGACTCTTACAGCGTATTTTGCGCATTATTTAGACGGTGGTATTTAGTACTGGAAATAAGTCTATATTTCGCGGGTCAGATGTCAGGGGTAAGCGGCAAATTTTTAGTTTTGTAATCACTACTCACTAATTACAACACATTATACGTGTTTTTTGCATGAACAACTCTTATCAAAGATAAGGAACATTTCTAAACAGCAAAATTTCATGACATTTGAAGGCAATGTGTCCCTTTAAGAGAGTGGCCGGTCACGTGATAGGTTTAACCAATAGGGAAAAGGAGTCCGATTTTCATAGGAGTCTGATTTTCATACGACACCGGTCCCAATATATCCAGAAAATCTAAAGCCCTTGTCACAAGGTAATTCATGGGAAATTCTAAGGATATCCAGACACACCATGGAACCCAATGAGAATCCCATATTGAAAAGTGTGATCACCATGGGAACACGGGAACATGGGATACCTCTGAATGCCACGGGGTCCCACGGGACAACAAGGGAAATGGACATGGTCTTACCCCATGGGAAATATTGTGATCACCATGGGAACACCACGAGGTGCCCATGAACACAAAGTTAGTACCATGGGAACCCAGATGGGACACTATGGGAAACATACATGGGGTTGCGTGGGGAATGCCAGGGTGATATATGGAGGGAACCCAGTGGGGTTGCATGGGTGAACATCATGGGGTTGCAGGGGATATATGGGGAAATCGCATGGGGAAAATCCCTAGGGTGCGTGGGGAATTAATCGAAAGCATGGGAAAATTTCCCATGGGATTTCCCATGGGGTTTTGCATGGGAGATTTTTGTAAGGGTGGTAAAAAACGGAAGCCCTTCGATCCGATCACAGACAGAAGGGACGCTTTTTAAGTATGATACGCCATTAGCAGAACGGACCTGCAGGCAGTGTTCATACTTTGTATGAATCAAAATCTACATAAAATAACAGAAGTTTGAGCTCAATCTGTCAACCGAGTTACAAGAAAATGAACGTGAAAAACGGTTGGTTTTAATAGTGACGTTTTTGGTTTTGACGCTGTTCTTTTTACTGAAAATAGAAAGTAAAAAGAACAGCGTCAAGACAAAATTATTTCAAGAAAACTACTCGCTTTACACGTTGAAGCTCCTATTCGAGGTGCCCGGAAGTTCGGTTTCTTGTAAACTCTGAAAGGTATATACAAACTTTTAGCAAAATATTATTGTTCATTTTAATTTACAAAATGTGAACGATATATCAAATTAGAGAAAAGGAGAACGAAAAAGAGCATGGTAAAATAGAGCATGGTAATACAGAGTACATACGCTGCACACGCACCACTCGGTACCCACACGCAAGAGTCTTCTGTCGGGAGCATAGTACTAGGCGGTGCGTATACACAAGCACTGCGGGCACCGTGCGTGCCACGGATCGGCGTTCGCCGTTACGCACGTACGTGTTATGTGGAGCTTGCTTGCTGCACTGGCCAGGGCAGGGAGCGTGATTTTTTTTCCTAGGAAAGTTAGGGGCAATTATCGTAAGTGGGCCTTATACTTGGCTGTGTGAGCTGTGAGACAGATTCTCAGACTTTCCTTGAAATAGAAACCTCCACACCACAATTAGTACTAGAAAAAGAAATATAAATCGGGCAGAGGATTCGAACCCAGGACTCTGTAGTCCAAAGCCGAATGCTCTACCAATATAGCCACAACAGTAGCTCGACCAAATATTTTTACTTCATAAATTAACTTAATCATGAATATGCTCTAGATACGCCCATTTATGATAATTGCCCCTAACCTTCCTAGGACAAAAATTATGCGGGCAGGGACACGCAGTTCAAGACAGCGCTCACAGCCTTAATTCAAGGCTAGGTTTATAGTCGGATTTGTCTGGTCTGGAAACCAGACTAGCTGGTGACAAGAAATAAGTAAAGGAGGAAGAAACACAACAAAACTCTCTTTTAGAATAACTGGTTTGCGGTAGCACCATGTAATCGATCTCTTTTGTGAGTTTGTGTGGTTCTGAAAAGAACCGGTTCTTTTCAGAACCACACAAACTCACAAAAGATATCGATTACATGGTGCTACCGCAAACCAGTTATTCTAATCTAGTGCTTTCGCCATGCAAACCTTCAAATCTAAAAAAAAACTCTCTTTTGTTCACGACTTCACGGTTTCTTTTGCTCGGCACGACGCTTGCCTTAGAAGCTGAGAAACGTTTTATTAATCTGGCTTTCCATTGATGCGCACATAATGATGAGAAACGTTGTCATGGTTATGAAAAGGTAACGACGGCACATCTCAATTCAAGCGAAATACATATTTAATTGACAGTCATATCCAATGCATTCAGTTCACTGTAATAATTACACCTTGGTGCATGAAGTTAATTACTCTATCGATTTTCCGAACGAAAGGCCCGTTCTCCGTATAGTAGTATACATAAACACTGTAAAAGCGTTGGGCAAGGAAAAAATGGCCAAATCTGATTTACCTTGAAGTTGTTAAAAATATTATTGGAAAATGTTGGTAATTTTTCAAAAAATTAGGCCAAGCAAAAGAAAACAAACATGTAAAGAACCGGTTTTTTTTTATGGAAGAAGGGGCTTTTTGTGTTTTATTTTCAAGATGGCCGCCATTCTTTTTAAAATTTCCCACAACCACAGGTTGTTTAACCGACACATGTAACTGGCGCATGTAACATGAATTATTCAACGTGACGTTCAATTTAGGACCAATCAAATCGCGCGCGATTGAAAATAGCTTAATCATTAACATACCGGCGAAACCCGGGCTTTGCTTTTTAACCATACACAAAGTAAAACAAACACACAAATGTTGTTAGGCCTATAAACAGTTTAATATACGTAATACCGCTGCCTCTTCAGGGATGGCCACCGGAAATTTACTCCGAACAACACATACAGTAGCCCCAAGGCTGCCAGTGGACCACTTTTTGGTGGACGCGACCTTTGTGTGTTTCAGCTGTATTTGAGCTGGCTCAACATTCGACCCCAAAAACTCACGAAGTTTCGATGTGGTAACCACACTGCACATACAATCAAACAAGACTTTTACACCGAGTTTGCAATGAATGCTGAGCGTGTAAGACGCCATATTGGCTTCCCTGTCGCTATGCATAATATACCACTGAGCATACACGTTCAGTTTATGCATTTTGTTGTTTGAATATTTATTATTTAATCGTTTGTGTAAATATACAGGAAAAACAATTCCAAACCTAAAAATTAATATATAGAGTGATTCAAGAACATAATTAGAAAAATATTGAGATTAAATTTTTTCATAAGTTCATTTCTCAATATGCAATTTTCATAACATTTTAGCCTCGTGCGCTGTACCGCGTGTATTTCCATCGAGATATTTATGGTGCGAAGTCACACACTGATACTAGAATATGAACTTTCAAACTCTGGACTAAAAGGTATGGGTCGTGTTTGTGCAGTTTAAATAACAAAATACAGATGGAAACGAGATTGGAACCAATCAGCGAAATCAATTCGAGTTTTGGGATAAAATTGAAAAAATCGTGAATCGTAGCGTCAGAAGTAGTCTTGGTTCCAGACGTCCTTAGCGCCCTCCAGCTACACACACACGCCAAGGCCAAATCGCAAAGAACGTCTTGGCCAGGCCCGTCACCAAGGGGGGGGGGGGGGGGGGGGCCCGGGGGGGGGGGGGGGGGGCCGGGCCCCACCTGGTGATTAATTCCCCCCCCCCCCCATCTGTCAAACCAAAAAGCATAACAAAAAATTCTTGTGATGTGGCCCACCTATCAGGCACTGTGCCCCCCCCCCCCTAATGCCTGGAGCTAGCTGGTGACGGGCCTGGTCTTGGCTATTGCTGCGTTCCAATCACGTCGTGTTTTCCGTGTTCACGAGTTCACAAGTCTGGTAACTCGTATTCACCAGTGGTGAACTGGGGGCGGGATTTTCTTCTCGCGTGCGCATTGGTGCAACCATCTCGTAAACACGAGAAACACGACGTGATTGGAACGCAGCATAATTATTTTGCAAGTTCTGCTCGCGAAATCGCGAGCAGAACTGTGCGGCGTTTGCATGCGCGTGTGTAGCTGCATTATCGCATGTAAATCGCAAACACTCACTAGTCTAGTTTCTGTACGTATATATGTGCATGCACACGTAAGTACAAGGTACGTTAACTGACCAGTAAGTTATGCTAAAACATGAGTTTCCTCCAGTGCGCAAGCGCGATTATTCGTTTGACCCGCCTGTTAAATTATCCATAAGCAGGTCGCGCGCGCTTCCATGCGAAATAGCCAAGACGTTCTTTGCGATTTGGCCTTGACGTGTGTGTAGCTAGCTATGGCGCTGTCGGCCGGCCGTGCGCGCTATACGTCGCACCGCTAAGGACGTCTTGGAACCAAGACTACGTCAGAATGCGCATGCTGCGTTTGTTGCAGCAAAATAGTGTTAAAACCACCCACGTGACGGGCTCTCGATCAATAGGAACAAGTAAACTCTCTTAAGTATTTATGCATTTTATTTCAATGTATTATTTTCTATATTGTAACAGCTTACACATTCCACTATTGGTGGCCAGGAGGCTGTTTACAATAAACCATTTATCTATCTTATTTATCTAATATGCTAAAACGACAGAAATATAGGGCCTATACTGACGTTTCTGTAAAGACCATTAGCTGTTATTAATTCTACCATCTCTCAACTCCATGCGATGCACGAACACACGTAAAACTAGTACAACTATGACGTAAACAGGCGCCATAGGCCAGACAGCAATACTGCAATGGTGTTCCACGAGTAGTAATTATGGCGGCTGCTTGCGACAGTTTGTACAGCGAGCAACGGTCACATATGAACTCCAGCTGTCAAGTTAACGCTCAGCCACAGGACTAGACTGCACTCCAAGCACAAGGAAAACTAAATTGCAGATTTACCCCGTTTTCGGGTTTCTTTATCCCATAACTCCTTATCCCGTTGGCAAGCGTTCCGTTCAAGCGTCAACATACCTTTAACTGAGCAAATTTACAGCGATTTGTTTATATTTTGGGGGATAGAGGACCACTGTCGTCTTCCATTTATTGATCATGTTTTCGTCGCGTTCATCCCCCGTCAGTTCGCCAAAATGTAAGAAACACACATAATTCCGCCATGAGGCCCAGTAGCGTATCCAGCTTTTTGTGCCAGGGAGGGCAAACGACGGCTGAACCGTCTTAAAACCGTCTTAAAACACTATTTCTTTTCGTTTTTAATAACGCCTCAAAATGTTCAATATGCTGGATTGACACAATAGCGGTCGGCTGCTGTCCTTATTGTGTCAACCCGCCAAAATGTCACAATGTTCCCCGAAGTACGCCCTCATCGAGGTTTTCTGGATCCATGCATGACAGAGACTATAGAGTAATTGCCTCGTTGCCTCATTCGTTTAAATTATATTTCCTTTTTTTCAGTTTGGTCTTTCTCTACTGAGCGTACAGATCCTGTTCAATATAAGTTTACTCCCGAGGTGATGGGCATACCTTTCAGGATGGAGTTCACTGTCAAAGCAGCAAGGGATGCTCATATCGCCTTCAAAGAGAGCAAGACGGACGACAATACCTTCGTCGAAATAGGTGAGAACAATATATTATTTGTGGGTACATTATTATTTGTAACTTGATTTAAACCCAAATTCCTCAGGAACGTCTGACAGCCAAGAGCGCCATCTATCGCTGCTCTTTAGGGGGAAAGCGCAATTAATAACAATGCATGATTTCCATGGCGATTATTGGTGTGCGCATGCACGAAGTGCGCGCATGCAATTGTGCGCATAGTGCATGCGCATGCCAATAATCTCTATGGAGATCATGCATTGTCTTGTGCGCTTTCCCCCTAAAGATGGCGGCATTGAGTAAAGAATATCCGCGAAACGTTATGAAGCATTCCCTTCTAAAACGTCAATTTCACATGCAAATTACTGAAGCACAGTATTTAGACTGCATTCTTTTTAGTTTGTTCAGAAAAAACGTTGTTTTCAAAACGTTAGGAAGGGAATTTTACGCTACATACGCCGACTTTGTATGCTTCGCCTTGATCATCGCCATCGATGCTGTCTTGTACGTCCTTCAAATTACGTCATGTTCCTGTAAACCCCTGACCGGCAGCTGGTGTGTGATTTTGTTCCAAGTACAATATGTTCTCGCGTCGCGTTCCTGCCGTTCGGACGCAAGGATGGTGAACTCGTGTTAAGAGCAGACCGCCCGAACTCAGCCAACATGTCCCAACTTGGCAAACGGGATATATGGAGACAGTATAACGTCATTACTTACGACGGCAGCTGCAGCAACAACAGTACGTTCGTAGCGCTGAACTTTATCTTACATCACAAAGCAAAGAAGTGAAACATATTGGCCTAATAACTGAAATTATATGGGTTTTTGTTGTTGTCACTTTTCTGATCAGACATAGGAGGTTGGGGTAATTCCAAGTCTTATATCCGTGCTGTTACTGGAGGTAAAGGCATGTGCAGTTTACTCTACGATGAGGCAGGTCTACTCAGTGTTGCCGAGAGTCGCCCATTTTGGATCCAGTACAAGGCCGGCCTGGTGACGATCGGCAAGGGAGGTCAAGACGATGGATTCATGGAGTGGAACGCCACTGAATGCCACCAGCGGGTACCAGCTGATCTAAATGTTGGCATAGGTACTTGGCAGGTACCCGGCGATTGGGTGTTTTACTATCAACTCGGCGGGTAGATGATTTTAATAGGAGACTTTTGAGACGCTGGGTGGCAGCAGATAAGCGGTCCTTTTCCATCGTTTTCACCAGACGTGCGCATGCTCACAACTACGCGCCCGTGATCAGAGCTAGCGTAATTAGTCTGGTTCCCAGACCAAAATATGCTGGCTATTTCTGATGAATTATTAGGTCCGATATTGCCGCTAATATGTCACGTGACAAAAACGGGAGGAATTCGTTTCTGAAAATGTCCGAAGTTTTCCGAACTTGTTTCGGTAATATTCGGCTCATTAACGTTAATGTTCGCAATTATAACAAAATGTCTGTCAGGCCCGTTACAGATCATGGAATTTGAAATCTCAATTATAAATAAAAACCGAAAAATCAATGCCATACTCTTGCAGTATTTTGCCCACCGGATTTTGCAAGAATATTAAATTTGAATGATGCCATTGACGTCACTCGTCATGATCCATTTTAAACCGTAGGTACTACTACCTGACCTAAGATTTAGGGCCGGTTCATACTTCACGCGAATACGAATGCGAAGCGAATTTATGACGTCAAGGCTGAATATTCGCGCTGCGAATTCGCAGAAGTTGAACACAATTTCAACTTTGTCAAAGTGAACAATGAAACTGGCAGGAGCGGGATTCGAACCTGCGACCTCCGGAATACCGTACCGGCGCTCTACCAACTGAGCTATCTTGCCCAATGTTGGTGGTCTCCTAAATTGTCAGTATCTTTGTTCGGGTGGGCGCTTGTCAGAAGTCAATTTCAACTTGTGCGAATCTTAGCCGCGATTGTTTGTTTCATGACGTCAAATTCTCTTCGCATTCGCGTGAAGCATAAACCGGCTTTTAGTCGACAGGGAATCTTCGGGTCAGGGAACCAGACTAGACCGTTATGTCTGCTGCCACCAGCGTCCCAAACGTCTCCAATTGGAGAGGCTGCTTGAATGGCCCAAACAGTAGGATTTTTGTGACGTGAATCGTGTAAGAACGCGTTAATTCCATGCTACAATAAATTGAAGGTCCTTTGTTGCAATTCTAGCAGAGGAATTGCAAAAAAATGTAAGTAACAAAATTATGGGTTATTGCAATATTTCATAATAATGAACGATGCAGTAGCGTAGTCAGGTTCTGTTAAGGGGGAAGGGGTACGGCCATTTACAAGGGAGGCGGGGCAGGGGCGGGGGGGGGGGGGAGGCTAGGGTCCAGCTCCTAATGCGCGGTTCAAAAGAATATCCTACACACGTTTTTAGAAGAAAATTTTTCGGAATTGGGGAAATATAGCCAAATTGTTTTAACTTATTTATAAAATATACCATCTTAGTGGTATGTGGTGAAAATTGCGTTAAAAAGAAAACTCAAATAAATAAATGGCATCGTTTTAAAGAAAAATGGCAAAAAGAGAGATTGTCCACACGAAAGTCTATAGGAGTCGATACTTATAGGTCCACCCATGGAAGTATTCACTTAACCTTGAAGAAACAAAACAAAAACACTTTAACTGTTCTACTGTGTCAAATGCTATTCACTGCAAACACTTTTTTTTTCATTGACAGAGGGGATGACTGTGATAAATGTAGGCCTAATTACATTTATTGGAGTTTGAGTTTGTGCACACGGTGCTGAAATGTATTTTGTTTACCAAATTCCATTGACTTGCGTGTGGACAAACTGGTTTTTGACCATTTTTTAAAATAGCGACGACATTTCTTTATTTGAGCTTTAATTTTTAACACAATTTGGACCATATACAACAAAGACGTTGTAGTTGACAAATATGTTAAAACAATTTGACCATGATTCCCCAATTCCGAGATATTTTCCATTAAGAAAGTGTGTAGGTTCTTTTTAACCACACTGTAGACCAATGTTCAAACTGGACGCCACATCATATGAAGTGGCGACAGTCCCTAAAAAAACAAAAAAACAAATAATCAAACTATTTCCTGGGGTAAGGGGAAAAGAGTTCCCGGAGGGGAGAAGTGGCCATCGGCATGATGTCAGAGAGACACAACAGTGGTGTCAGCAGAGCATAAAAGATCAATTTTTTTTTACATTTATTGGAGAAGGTTTAATGTTTTAGCTGATTTACATATTAAATAGCTTGTTTGGGATCCACTACTATTAAAAGCAACATTTCTTCAAAACATGGATCCTGGGTTACTTTGGAGAGATGATTGTTGTGCTCGTTTGACAAGACGTTCCTCCAATTACTGAACAGAAATAGCGTCCTCTTAAATTAGAAATAGTTTTAAAAGAATTGGTATATTACACCAATGGCGGTTTCCAAAGCCTTTTCGCGAAAGTTCAAATATACTGCATTAATAAATAAGCATTTTAGAAACTTCAGAAGTAATTTAAAACAATGGTTAATTAATAATGTTTTGAAACTCAATGATAATGAAATGTGACTGCTCGCCATTGTTAGATTAAAAATCAACTAGCCTACGTCCTGTGTTTAAATGCACGCAATGTTGAATTTATCTTAATACGAATTTGTCTATACGAATTTGTCTAATGCAAAAAAACTGGTTGTCGTGCTTATTCATTGGCTGGTCTTAAAACAGATACGATTCGAATTATTAGATGACCAAAATATTAATTCATATTTATGAAACGTCTGGATTAGTGCATATGGTTTGGCTGAATCTAGAATAAACAAACTCTAAGGAATTCAGATCTCTGCAGCTCGACCTTTCATCCGTTCTTGCGATGATCGAGTTCATTAACCCCAATTACAGTGCTGCTTGTAAGGTCTATGGTTGATTATTTTTGATTTATGGTTGCAAATTACGATTTACATGTATATCTATATATTTTATTTTATGTAAATCATTCAACAACCTCCTAAAATCCAGAGACACAGGTCAATCAAGTCTAAATGGATAGAAAAAACGTTTTCAGATTGTAATTTTCTTTATTTTGAACGTATATTCGATGTACTTTTTTGTTTAGAAATATATTCAGAAATGCCTGCTTTGCATAATGCCTAACAAAACTGTATTGTACGTAAACACATGAAGGAATGCCTGACTCGTTTAATGTGTTAAGTACTTACGTGTTATTTTATTTGCTCTGAATCACTTCCGTCCTTTGTGTGATTTTCATTGGGGTATATATCGTACCGAATTATGGCGTCATGACAGCCATGTTGTGGGGCACATGCATACAATAATCACGGACGTATCAATATAACCTGAACTCTGAATGCGTCTTTTAGTCAATTCAGCTGTATATTATACAGCTGTTTTGACTGTTAGCGTGTACTCGTGGGAGCGAGGATGAAACGAGGATATAAGTAAATAACGGGGACAAGGTTGACAAATATTGTTTTCGGCAGAATGGCTTCAATGGGACTGCACAGCCGTATTGCGAGTCCAGGTTGTACGTCTGAGACAATATTAAATACGTGCCAATATTATCGTATGCCTGTCTCACAATATGGCGGCCAATACAGTGTACAGGCACAGATTTAAATTATATAGGTCAAACAAGAAATATACGAATGTCAAATCAACTCGGCCATTGTCAACGCCATTATTTGTCGGTCCCCACATTATATTTGGCTGTTCGTCATAGCTTAATTGGTTGAGCAGCTGTCCCAACCTTTCTTTTGGTCATGTGACGTCAATAGTCCCTACACCGTGTATTTTGTCCGTGTGTTGTATTTGATGACGTCATGTCAGTGTTTACGCATGACATTGCAGTTTTCAGTGGGGTCACCGCTCGAAGCTCGCTATAATTTGACGTGCAGAATGCCGACGTACGATCGATTTTCGACCAAAAGAAAATGCTAGTGTATGCAACGAGCCGCGGCGGTGACGCCCATTTCAGTTTCCCCTATGATGCACTGCGGTACGAAACGTCATCAAATATAGGGTTATTGAATGTCTGTCTACTCGAGCTCAAAACATTTTTACGAATGATTAATCTTGGAGAGGTCGTTGGATTGCAGCAATTCATAGAGACTAAATAGAACATGCCGCCGTCTCGTTCTGCACGTGCAGCGGAACAAATCGCCTGACTGCACGCGCTTCTAAACAAGTAGCCCGACGTCTCTGTAACACGCAGGTACGAGGTGGTTCAATAAATTCAAATTCAAAAGAACATCTATTTCCACACTTTCACATTGGATATTTTGTGCATGTACATTAAAATGGGTGTGGAGGCATCATCCTAAAAGCCGAAGCTTGTGGTGGATGTGCCCAGTAAAACAACGACCAAACCGATTAAAGATTTAGTATTAATTACAATAAATAAATATATGCATGAATCGTTTAAACATATTAAGCATACTAGACAACGAATACATGACACAGATCAATGAGAGCTACAGACCATTGCAACTTTAACAAATACGAAGTTAAGTACTCTGGGAGCTGAGTAAGAATGATTTTAGTTTACATTTAAATGAGTTAATTGAAGGGTAGTCAGTTACAGACGATGGAAGATAGTTCCAGTTTTTTGGGCCAGAGAAAAAAATGGTATGTTGAAAAAGAGTTGTTTTAGCTCGAGGTATGTGTATTTTGGATGCAGACCTGGTTTTATAGTTATGTATGGAGCTATTACATTTAAAAAGGTTATGTAACGATTCAGGAAGTTGATTGTTAACAAATTTATACATAAAAACATCTTGTTGAAAGACATTGATATTAGTAAGAGACAAAAGATTATATTTCTTAAATACTGGAGTGGTGTGTGCATGAAAGTTGGCCTTACATACAATTCTAATTGCCTTTTTCTGCAGTTTAATTAGTCTATCAAGATTAGATTTGTAAGTATTAGCCCAAATAATGTTACAGTAAGAGAGGTAAGAGAGAATTAATGAACAATACAAGGTACGTAAAATGCTAGATGGAAGAATGTACTTCAATCTACTCATAATACCAATATTTTTGGAAATTTTGTTTTCTAATTCTTTTATGTGGAATTTCCATGAAAGACATTCATCGATATAGACCCCTAGAAATTTGGTATGGGACACTTGCAGTATAGGCTCATTATTAATTTTAACTTGACAATTACCTATATTTAACTTCTTTTTGCTATTTCGAAAAACCATGAATGTACATTTTTTTGAATTAAGTGACAATCTGTTAGCCTGGAGCCAAATAGATACTTTGTTTAATTCAAGATTAATACAATTTACAATAGATTCTAGATTTGTATTGTTACTTGAGTAAAATATGTTTGTGTCGTCAGCAAACAGGATAAAAGAAAGGACTGTCGAAGCATTGCAGATATCATTTATGTACAATGAAAATAACAATGGTCCAAGAAGAGATCCCTGGGGTACTTCACATGTAATAGTGCTAGGAGAAGAGTAGCAGGAGTCTATTTTCGTATATTGATTCCTATTAGAAAGATAACTACAAAACCAGTCAAGAGGAGTACCTCTTATACCATAGAAATTGAGCTTATGCAACCAAATATTGTGATTTATAGTATCAAACGCCTTTGATAAATCTAAAAAGATACCAATAGATGTACAATTAGTCTCAAAACCTTTGGTGATTTTATGGACCATGTCCATTACGGCCATGTCGGTAGAGTGATTACACCTAAATCCACATTGACCGTTGTACAAGATGTTAAATTTGGATAGAAAGGAAGAGGTTCTAATATAAACTATCGTTTCAAGTAATTTTGAGAAGCACGACATAACAGATATTGGTCTGTAATTGCCTGTTTCACACTTATCTCCAGTTTTAAATATAGGGGTCACTTTTGCGGTTTTGAGTTTGTCGGGAAAAATACCCGTAGAAAGAGACAGATTACAAACATGACATAATGGACAACTAACCTGGGAGATAACAGATTTAAAAACATCAGGGCTTATGTCATCGGATCCGGCACTTTTACCGTTCTTAAAGGATTTAGCAATATCACAGATCTCCTTCTGGTCAGTAGGATAAAAATACAGTGATTCGGAATAGTTGCCTTTTAAAAATTCTCTGAAGGAAGTTTGAGGTCGGGGTATTATATTATTTAATGAAGGGCCAATGTTAGTGAAATAATTATTAAATATATTAGCTATCTCATTGGGATTGTTTACTTGTCTACTCTCATGGTTGAGCTTCATGTCTGACTTACAATTACCAGTTCTTTTGTTAAGAATAAGTTTGATATTCTTCCATGTCTTTTTTACATCATTTTTAGCATTATCAAATTTATCTTTATAATATTTAGCCTTGGCTTGTTTTATCAGTGTATTGAATTTATTACGATAAGTTGTGTACTTCTGCTAATTTAAGGGAGTTGGTTTGTTAATATACTTTTTATACAATCTATGTTTATACAGATTTAATCAAACCGGTTGTCATCCAACTTTTTAGTTTAGAGATTCTTTTAGATTTAACTTTTTGTATCGGAAAAACGTTTTCTTTTTGAACCCATTATTTTGTCCCGCCGAACACAAATTCATGTTGCATACCTAAGCTTTATTGATTCTGCATGTTTTCCACTTCAACAAAATGGAAAAAGACAGGCCGAACTGGAGGAATTCGAGAGAAATGTAAGTTACGTCACGCGTTAACATTTACAATGGGGAGCTTTCGTGTCTCACTCCGTGCGCTGCGGCGTGCGCGTGCATAAATTTGAACAAGTGAACTAGTCTATGGCCAATGAGATGACACTACTATCTCAAACAGTACGGCACACGGTGCGGATATCAATGTGACGTAGGGCCTACTGTATATAGTATTACATTTGGTGAATTCGGTTTAGATCTGGTTTGATATACCAAAAAGCGGTCCCCTCCGTTACTGAGTACTGTTCTTATGTTAGGTGTATCTTACATTTTCAAGTGTAAAGTGATGGGAACACCTTAGCCGTGTTTGGTATGCTGGTTTGCAGCTCTTTTTCCTCGTCTTTTTTCCTTCGATGCTGGTTCACGGGGATATGTGTAGCACCATAACCAGAGCGGCAGCCGGTGATAATCTTACTGCGCTTCGAGACAAGGCGTTTGCGGCTTTCAGATCAAACTGCCGTGAGCAGATGCCCCGAATCAGAGGTAAGTGTTTGTCACACGAGGGCCAAGGGAGGGGGTCACGTCACAGGTTGTTTCTCAAAGGTCCAGCGAAATGAAAATCATTCTCAGAGATAGTTTGTGTTAATATCAATGCTTTTGAATTGTAAGCATGAAGGATGGAGTGTTCTTTTTTTAACAATTCAATATGTTCATATATATTTCCTGACATGTACGGGCGTTGTTGCTATTATATTAGAGTTAAGGCACTTTCAGTATAACAAAAGTCAAATTTTGACTTTTTGTCACAGTTTGTGTGGTAAATTTGTCTAGTGACTGGTTACTAAGGACTCAAATAAGGCACCCCTAGGAAGGAAAAAATCCATAAATTGTTATGCACAAATCAGACATGATACTGAAGATTTCCCCCTGTGTCACTCCTATGCTCATGAATATGTAAATTCACATAATAATATAGGTTTTCCCGGCGAATTTGCACATTTTTCTGATCGTTTTCGTTATTGGTCATTCTAATTCGCGTATAGTTGTTTACACATCTGACCAAAGAAAGGTTTCTTTTTCACTGTTTGGGCATTCAATTTCAATTTTTAAGCACCCAAGATTTTGTTCCTAATGTTCGTTTTCGTTTAGGGGCATTCTATTTCGTTTTTGTGCATCCAAGACTTCATTTGTTGCATTGATATTTTCTTACATTGAGTTTTGTAACATCCTTTGACGGCTGAAGCATTCAAATTAGCGAACGTCGATACGCATATGTCATAATTATGACCATGATTTTCTTTTCTTATTCGATTTTTGTATTGATATAATTGATATATTTTCCTTTTGTAAAAAGAAAATTGTAAAATGTATAAGTGAAAATTTTGTAACATTTATAATTTAACATCTGAACTGATATGAGGGATGGATGATGTAACGAACTAATAAAATGAAAAGGGCTAAGGAATTGTATTTTTCACTGTTGATCTTTGTTTGATTTAAAGTTTGACCCAAAACAACTGGGCCATCTGTATTTCATGTTTATGAATCCTTTAACTTTGTAACTTTGTTTAGTGTTCTTTTTCGTTCTGATTCACTCATCGATCTCTGCATGTGCAAGACATCGGGCCAGTATGGTTGTACCCTTGGGAACACTTCTCTTGTTTTCTTGGGTCGATTCCATCAGACGATCACACCTCTCCTCCCGTAGGTTCGCCATCTTATCTGTCTGAAGACTTAGTAAAGAGAGGTGTGCATCTACGGATTGAAGACGTCACTTAATACATTGAGATAACTCAGACTTTATATAAATACCGACATGCAGGAAAAGATGCTTGTAAAAAAGTGAAATATGTTTGCCTATTAATGAAAATGAATGCCCGATTAACCCCTTTATGCTGGTCCAGACGAAATTGAATGAACAATACGATACTTTCAATTTGAATGCATCTTTTACAGGGACGAGTGAAGCTAAAAGATGATAGAATGCTCGGAGACTGAATTTGAACGATTGTTTTTGATTGTCGAATGACGATCTGCGTGATCATTCTATTTCAATCTAAATTGAATGATCCAGGCGTTAAAATGAACGAAAACATAATGAAATTGGCCGGAAAAACCTATAGTAACAGCTTTAATTTATAGCCATGCCATCTGTAAAGTGATTTTCAATGAGCCATTTTGGGGTGTAATTATGCTAACTGACGGTTGATTAAAGAAAAGAAAAGAGAATTTCAGGACAGAAATGGTGTAAACCTTAAAATCGTTGCATAGTTATAATAATGTATAGAATATTTACTTATAAATTTAAACCATTACATGACACATTCAAGTATTTTTTGAAACCCCTATACCCTCCCCGTCAACACTTGAGCAAACCCAACCCGAACAATACTGTAGAAGAATCGGTTCCCAAACAATACTTGTTTGGCGCTCTTGATTGGCGCTCTTGATTGGCGCTCTATTAAATTAAATGGCGCTCTAATTGATTAGCGCTCTAATTGATTGGCGCTCTAATTGATTGGCGCTCTAATTGATTGGCGCTCTAAGTGATTGGCGCTCTTGATTAGCGCTCCCCAGCAAACATTTAGGAACTGGGCCAGTACTGGTCCAGTGCCAGCTTGCCAACACTGGCCCAGTACCGGTACTGGTTTGCACATTGGCGTGGAATCGGACCAGTACACATGATGCCACCGGTAACTGAACCAGAAGAGAGCCAATACTGGCCCGATTCTGGGCCATTACTATACAAGGGCCTGTACTGGTCCAATCCGGGCTATAATTGGACCATCTTGCCGTAACACTATAGGCCTGTACTGGCCCAATTCAAAGTGCGTATTGACTTGCCGTTATGGACTGCTGTAACTTTTCACCACACAAACCACAGAGAACTGTTTAATTACGGTAATTACCAAATGTAATTACTGAGTATTCCACGCACTTGAAAAGATTTTAATACATAGTTTTGACAAACAGTGAAATTCAAGTCCTCTTTGAAACTTTATAAAGGACTCTTGTTGATCTGCCTATCAACGAAGCTCAGTAGGTAGTCAGTTTTAAGCACGGCACCCCCGTGTAGATAATCAGCTGTAACTTCTTCATGCTCCTCTTCAAGTGAAATACACCACTGTATAAGGAAAGAGCACAAAATACAAACAATATAATTAGGAGATAAATTCGAATACATTTGGTTTACACAACTGCATTGTTGGTAAAGTTTCTGTATAGGAGCAGCCTCTCGTCCGTGATGTGCAAAACAATTCTAATAACCCTAAACTTTGGTACAGTTCAGATATTTATTTAAACAAGTCTAAAGCTATTAACCCTAACCCATATAGAGTACATGTAAAATCATATTAAAATTTGAGGATTTTGGACTGTCGGAGTTAAAGTACATTTTGCATAGTTTCAATAGTATTAATTTTTGTTTTCAGGTGTTTAAATTGTCCCTGGTCATAAAATCTTGCATTTACTGACCAGTTTCAAAACTACGAGTAAACTTGTATTCGGACTTTCCGATTCTATTTTACAAGATTTTCTAATTCATGAATATTAGTTGTGATAATACATTTTAAAAGTGTTTGGCCTGATTCTATAGTATGAATTTAAATATTTGTTTTCTTTCCATTTCAAAGAATGAACATTTAAACAAATAGTGGAATTCATCCATATCTTGATGTTGACATAAAGGGCGTGCGGTTCAACAATTGTGTTCGTTGAATATTTCTCAGTAACAATTGGTAGTTCGCTGCTTCTACGTTTAAATCTACAAAGATTTACACGATGTGAATTACTTAAACTTGAGAGATATTGCTCAAAACATAGGTTTTGTTTAAATATTCTATAATTTGTACACAAGCCATTAGTTTGAACCTCAGAATTCCAATCTTGCCAAAACATATCTGTCAATCTCAGGTCAATGGCCTGTTTTAACCACTTGCTGTTAATGACACTGTTATTGTCAAAGAGGTTAGACATACCAGCTTTATCTAAATTATTTTTAATTTTTGACAACCATGGTGATTTATAAATGTTATCAAAGAGTGTTTTCAACAGTGTATACATTACATTTGAAAGTTTACTTTGTTTGCTATTTACAATACGTGCCCACAAATTAACCATTTTACATTCAACTATCTTGCTAATGTTAGTTTTAGCTATTTCACCATACACAATGTAGTTTGCAGATTTTTTGTTGATCCCGAGAAGATTTTTGCAAAATTGTCTAAACATACACTCTATTTGCTCAAGTTTCTCAAAACCCCAAACTTCACTACCATCAATTAAAATTGGGGTGACTAATTGGTCGAATATTTAAAATTTTATATCAACAGGTAAATCAAGCTTACGTGACTTAGTTATTAAGCCACACATGGACCTCTGGGCTTGTTCAACTTGCTTATTAATTGCTCTAGAGAATCTGCCATTATAATTAAATTTCTTCGACCATAATGATGCTCGGTCAACCATGTCAAATGCTTTACGGTAGTTAATAAAAGCGCAATAAAGACGCATTTTTTGTCATTTAAATACAAGTTAACAATGACATGAAGTAAAACAATTTGGTTAATGGTGGAATACCCTTCACGGAAACCAGCCTGTGCATTCCCAAGAATGCCGGCACATTCTAAGTAAAGTGAAAGTCTAGCATTGATGACTGCCGTGAATAATTTACCTAAACAGCTCAACAGTGTGATCTCTCTATCAGCATCTTTAAGCGAACCGTTATTCTTATACAGCGGTCTGATCAGACCAATATACCATTCTGTTGGGATGTAACAAGTATTTAATATTAAATTGAACAGAGATACAATAAGTGTAATCATTGACTCAGGACAGTGTTTAAGAAATTCGTTAATGATTAAATCAACACCAGCAGCCTTATTGTTTTTTACTTTCCTTATTTGAACCAAAATTTCATTTTTAGTAAAACACTTATTTATTTCTTCATTTACCGAGTGATCAATTTTCCTTGGGTCAATGTCGTTAGATTTGACTTCCACATTTTCCGATTGGACCTGACTTAAGTTATTAAAATGCTCAAAGAATGTTTCCAAGGCGATATTTCCAAGTTCATTTTTACCCTGATTGTTTGCATCATTAATAATTTTCCGATACTCTCTGGGATTAGTGCTCTTAAGTGTCCTTATCTTATTATTAATTTTTTACTAAAGTCCTGTTTGGTTTTATTAATGAGCTTCTTGTATTTTTTACTAGAATATTTAAGTTTGGCTTGAGCTTCAGGCGAATGAATTTGTTTCAGTTTATTTTTAATTTTTAAATACTCAGATCTGACGTTTTTACAGTCACTGTTAAACCATGGTATATTTGTACAAGCATTTTTAGATTTATTCTTATTTTTAAACGAGTTTGTTTGACATTGTTTACTTATACCAGTTTGAAAAGCAGAATTCATGAATTGGGCACTCAAATTGCTTGTGGTGTCATCCATATCGGACTGTGTCATTTGCAGAAATTCATTTTTCACTACTTTTGCTTGCAATTTCATAATTTCGTTTTCATCAAATGCATTTATATATTGAACAGAGAAAGTCGAATCCCATTTGGTTTTAGTTTTGGTGGTGGTTTGTATATCTACAATTGGTACCTGCTCCTTAAATCTATCTGTGTATGACACATCCTTAACTTTTATGGTAACTGAAATTGGGTTGTGTTTATCTGACAAGAACACATCAAAATTACCAACAGCAAAATTTGCAATTTTAGGGAACAACTCAGTAGAAACAATAACAGTCAATCGTGCTTGACTGCAGGTAACACTGCCTATGTTTTTATCATCACCTATTCGTCCATTGACAATATGCATATCAAGATTTTTACAGAGGTTAATAAGATTATGCAAGAATCAGCGTTACACCTATTCGTTGATATACCGAGAGATTCCAATTTGTCCTTAGCACTAAATAAGCTGTCATTTCCTAACTCAATTCCAGTTAAAATCAGCCTGGTTTACCAGCCAAAACTCCATGTAAATTGTTAAGCTAAGCAAACAACAGCCCGGAAGTGCACAGACATGAAATTCGTCTATAGCGGTCGGCTGCTGTCTTTGTGTCAACCCGCCATATTGTGAAAATTTTGCTCGAAGTACGCCCTCATCTAGGTTTTCTGGATCCATGCATGACAGAGAATATAGTGTACTTGGCTCGTTGCATCATTCGATTCAATTCTATTTCCCTCTTTTTCAGTTTGGTCTTTCTCTACTGAGCCTACAAATCCTATACAATATAAGTTTACTCCCGAGGTGATGGGCATACCTTTCAGGATGGAGTTCACTGTCAAAGCAGAAAGGGATGCTCATATCGCCTTCAAAGAGAGCAAGACGGACGACAATACCTTCGTCGAAATAGGTGAGTACAGATTATTATTAATTCGTGACTTAATGTGCAGAGTGAGTAAAAAATGAAATGAAACCTTAACATTTCTCAAGAACGTCTGATAGCCAAGAGCGCCGTCTATCGCTGATAACCAGGATGAATGTAATGGCTGCGTCCGTCCGTTATAAATCATTCCCTTAGAAAACATGAATTTCAGATCCCCCACAATTAACTGAAGCACAATATTTAGCCTGCATTTTTGTCTTAGTTTGTTCGGAAATAGCTATGTTTTGAAAACGTTGTGAAGGGAATTTTACGTTACATATAGAGTACCGAAGTGTGACGTCAGTTGGCACGACAACTGGCTCCAAACAAATGGAGATTTCGACTGTTCCTTTGTTAACAGCCAGTCATGCAAATACATTGACACAAAATAAGAAAAGGATTCTGGTTCCAAACATTGCATGACGTCATCACTTTGGTACTCTATAAGCATGCTTCCCCTCGATCATCGGCCATCTTTTCTGTCTTGTACGTCGCATCAAATTACGTCATGTTCAAACTCCCGACCAGCAGGGGTATGTATTCTTGTTTCGAGTGCAATGTTCTCGGCTCGCGTTCCTGCTGTTCGGGCGCCCTTCATCATTAACCCCTTGGGCACGGTATTTTGCGGGAGACGTCGGGGTGTTGCAGCGGTTATGACAGCCGAATCGAACCGCTACAATGTATTTGTGCAGTCAAGCATGACATAAACAATAATCCAACAATGGATTGAAACTGCACAAACGGCGGCCAATGGCGTCATCCGGCCTGGTGGCACTGGTTTTTTTGCGCCATATGGCGTCATCCGTACGCAAGTGGTTTTAACCGGACGACTCCCGGTAAACCTCGCAAAAAGTCTTTATGTACAAAAACCCTCGGCCCTTATAGTTTTGTGCACTTTAAATGGAAGAACCAATCAGAGCAAGAGTAACACGGTGAACACAGATGATTGTAATAATTAGTATGCAGTGGGCGGGACTAACGTCCGCTTTTTTTCACACGGCATTAATGCGAGGTTTTATCGAGACGGTTCAGGTATTGCTGAACTCATGTTAAGAACTGATGACCGCCCGAACTCAGCCAACATGTCCCAACTTGGCAAACGAGGTAAACACAGTATGACGTCATTACGGCGGCAGCCGCAGCAGCAGCAGTTCTTATATAGGGATGAACTTTGTCATACATCAGTTAGCAAAGAAATGAGACATAAATTTGTTTTAATGAAGTTGTATGGTTGATTTGTTCGACACTTTTCTGATCAGACATAGGAGGCTGGAGCAATTCCAAGTCTTATATCCGTGCAGTTGAGGAAGGTATTCACACGTGCTATTTATACTACGAGGAGGCAGGTCTACTCAGTGTTACCGAGAGTCGCCCATTCTGGATCCAGTACAAGGCCGGTCTGGTGACGGTCGGCAAGGGAGGTCAACACGAAGGATTCATGGAGTGGAACGCCAATGAATGCCACCAGCGGGTACCAGCCGCTCTACATGTTGGCATATCAGCTTGGCAGGTACCCGGTGATTGGGTGTTTTACTTTCAACTCGGCGTGTAGACTTTTGAGACGCAGGTGGCAGCAGAGTAAGCGGTACTTTTCCATTGTTCTCACCAGTCGTTAATTCCACGCTACAATAAATTGCCAGGTTTTTGTTGCAGTTCTGGAGAGCAATTGCAAAAAGATATGGGTTAGTATGTTCATGCAATATTTCATTTTATACAAAGCCTGAATAAATCCCCGCCATCCGATTAGTGGACCGTCGATCTCGTGCATTGAATTATTCGTCCCATCGCACGGCGCGAAGTTACATCGCACGGTAGGGGCGTGCGATGTAACTTCCCTAATTTCACGGTCACTGTTGGTGCCGCTACAACAGACTGGTTTCCGATCCCTCCGTTGTCCTTCGGACATCAAATATATATTATATACATATGGGGACCGGGAACCAGTCTAGGCTGTCATTCACACAAAATGGCGGACGGTGTTTCCGAACCGCGGTTTGTTCTCCTAACAGACGGCGAAATATTGGAACTCGTATAGGCGATGCTGACGCTGCTAACACAAAGAGACAAATGAAATATACAGTCAGACGATTAGAGGAATTTGCAAGACACGCAGGAACAACAATTAAAGCTTTAACTGATTCGGAACTGGACCACTTTTTGTCGCGGTTTTATGCGGGACTGAGAAGGTAAACGGCACGTTGTACACAAAGAAATCCATGCATGCAATCTGTCGAGGATTTATTCAGGCGTTGTATAAAACCAATAATCGTGCAATGGTAAGAATAATTTCATGAGGTGACAGATTAAATTTGTATGAGTGCGAAATGTTCCATTCCAAGAGGCGAAGCATGATGCAGTATAGCGTAGCCAGGTTCAGTTCGGTTGAAGGGTGCGACCATTTTCAAGGGATCCATGGGTTATAGGGTCCAATTTTTAATGTGCGGCGCTTTCACGCTTTCAAAAGCCTTGATAGGCCAATGTTCAAACTGAACGTATATCAACACACTGCAGATGAAGTGGCGACACCCTAAAATAAATACAATATTCCGGGTGCAAGGAGGGAAAGAGTTCTCGGTAATCATTACCTTTAGGACACCTCTACTTTTTTACGAGTTCCGTTCAAAACTGACTTTTGCACATGACTTTACAGTACCAAAGTGAATTGTGCAGGCTAAAGCAGTCTTTTTTCTTCAGATTAACTCATGTTTGTTGTAATTTTGAAATGCACTTTCAAAGAAAATGTGACTTTCCTACCGTTTTTGCAGTCAGAGACGTTGCCGTTTTACCCCATCATTTCCCTCATAAATCAAAACCCTGCCCTCTTTCCACCAAATTAAGCTTGCTTATATTCAACATGATATCTTAGCGAACTATTTAGATGATTCCAAGCACACAGAGTGACTTTTCCTGCCTGTATCATCGCAAAATATTGAGGTAAGTTGCGAAACATATACACTGTCTCCTTCGTTCTCTTATTATGGAACGGGGTCCTAAAAACGGTAAGGATTACCGAGTTCTCACTGGGGGTGAAGTTACCCTTTCCCCTCCTGCTACGCCACTGGCATGATGTAATCAGAGGCACAGCAGTGGTGTCAGCATATCATTGAGTAGTACCGGTATAGAAGGTCTCATTTGTGGACCAAATCATGAATATTCGATTTTGGACCAAACAATTTTTATTTTTAGAGAGCAATTTAAAAAAAATTACCCCTCACTCTCTTCTTAAAATTGCTTTCTAAAATTCTCTGGAACAAATCATTTTTAGAGCAATTTTTAAAAATCCCAGAGCTATTTTTTTTCCCAAGACAAAAAAAATGCGCTCTTTCTGAATCACACCAACTTTATTATCTTTGTATATGACAAAAAATATTATTTTTTTTACTAAAAATATTATATTGCACCAATAATAAAATGTCTATAATAAAAATATCTAAAAGTATCTACGCTTTTGGAAAAAAACAGTTTCTGTATTTGAATACACTCGATATGTCACTGCCGAGCTTGATGGTGGTGCAGATCACTATACAAAAGATACAGATAAAGAGTATTTTATAGAAGTTGATTTAAGATCTCTAACAAATTATAGTACCCCTCTGTCGTAATAGAGATATGTTGTATAATCTGATAGACTGTTTAGACGATATGGTTGATAAAGGGTCTGATGAAACATTCTATATTCCTTATATTCAAGATAATAATCTAGACATTGAAGAATGGGTATCAGATCTAAGGGAATATCTTGAATATAAGGGTTATACATATTACCCCCACGAGGGTGTGGATAGTGACTTTATTATAATTGAGTAAAAAGATTTGCTCTCAGAAGAATATGCAAAATTGTTAGACAATGTAGATCAATATGACGAAGATATCGAATATGCTGACGAAGTTTAGGAGAGAAAACGAAAAAGAAACTAGAGTCTGAGGGGATTTTAATTTTTCGATATTATTCTAAAGCCGACCACACACTATACGATCCGACTACGATCCGACTGATTTTCAGTCGGATCTTAAGGTCTGCGGGGGAATACGACCACGATTTTCTCAGTCGGGCATCAGACGCCGACTGGTCGGCGACGCAGTCGTGAAGATTCAACTGTCTAATCTTTACGACTGAGTCGGGGGGGACTTGTTGTCTGGACGGTATGGCCCGCCAGTTTGAAACAAAAAGGAAATGCAAAATTTATTATGTTAAATTTTTGTTATTTATTGTAATAAGTAATTCAGATAAAAAGTAATTTAATTTGATAAACAAACCACCAGGATAGATTAACAAAAAAGAATCCAATGTGATTTCTTGAAGTTTTTACCTCTTAGGTAAATGTTTTTGTGACACTATTTTTTGTTTCAATTGGCCTTCTATACAAAGAGAAAATCACGCTTTCGTGCAATAAAAATGGCGGAATATTCGGAGTGCACGGGTCCTTGGACCCAAGAAAAAGAGGAGACGCTTGTGGAGATGTGGAATCTCAGATGCTGCCTGTTTGATGTATCCTCCAGGGGATACAGCAACAGGCAGCTGAAGAAGCAATCCATCGAGGAATGTTCATCTGTTCTTGGGATATCAGGTACATTACTTCACACCATAAGCCGTTTCGCGGATACCGCCATCTTGGATTGAAAATGTGGTCACGTGATTTCTTAGGGGGCCGATCAGAAAATGACGTCACAAGCGCAACGTAAAAGGCATGGGGAGGTAAGAGCTGCTCTGAAATATCTCTTTTTTTTCGTTGAAAGCGAACAAATATTCCATGCAAAGTTGGAAAAATTGAAAAGGGAATTACTGAGTTACCGTTGGGTGTAGAATTGATGAAAAAAGCCCCACATGCAAGTGCTGCAACCCCCAAAAGAAACAAAATTTTTGTGCATCGATTGTTTGTGCGGCACTCTCCCCGCTGGGGCTGCCGGGCCGGCCACGATTTCATATTGAGTTTTGGAACATGTATTTTATGTGTTTTATCTGATAATTGCGCCCTGTTTAATTGGTTGTGACAAAGACATTTGGCCCATTTATTAATTTCAACCACAACTTATGTATTTATTTATTTATTTATGTATTACAATTCTTTAATGCCCAGGCCCCAGAATGTGCCAAAGCAGTTTCAAAATATTTTACACAAATAAAATAATCTTTATACATACATATACGTGTACAAATTAATAATAAATCTATATCCCTTTTCCCACGAGTTATTTTTTATTTTTACTTTATTATAGACATGATAGAAAAGGAAATATGGAAACCAAACAGCCTGCACCCGAGTTTGAAAAAAGGACGGCCAAGAAACTGCAAGACTTTATTGTAGCAAGGGAAGTACCCATATTTGCCAAATGATATTTAGAGATATTTGTGTACACAATTACAATGCTGCCCAAGTTTTATGCTGGGTAGGAGCCCCATAAGACAACAGATGAGAAAAAACAGAACTGCTGCTATACAGTGGAGGCTAATGCTGGATGGAGGTGTAATCCAACTACCAGACCCTGAAACCTTTCAGTTTCCACACAGATGTGGGTAAGAGGTGATTGAACCGGGTCACATGGGTAAAGCAAGGAAAGTGCCACTAGGCCAACCTAGTGAAACTAAAAGTTTGGCTTCAAATTTTAAAGCTGCTACTCTATACAGACACTACATATATGTAACTGATAAAAAGCACTTCAGGTTGACACGCAGACTCCAGGGAATAATTCCAAGTAGTCTTGTTGTGGGTGGTTCAATTCCACTAGTGCTTCAGGTTCTACATGTACGTGACTGTGTCTAGAACAGTAGCTGGTCACTTTGCATACACAGATCATATGCGTCTTTTCTCTGAAGCACACATAAAAAGTTCACTGTTTTAAATGTTCTCAGATCAATAAATTTGTCTGTTTCAGATATAGCTATGAGAGTAATTTGCATTTGTTTAAATTAATTCCTTGTCATCTACAGTGTCGTATCCTCGCACACATAAAATGCTGTCGATGCTCTCTGTCCGGTACAGTCTGCAATGTGTGAAATGGTTGCTGCAGATTCAAGTGCTGCTTGTGACTCGTCCACCAGTTTCAATACTTTGAAGCTTTTGCACATGACCTTTGACAATCAGCCTGTAAATGAAAGAAGGAAAAATTGAACATTAAGTTTTATTTACATAACATACTTTGTGAAAGCTTATAAGAATAGCTATGTTTTAGTGATGTACATGCAAGTGCACATCACTATCCCCGATGACCAAATGACCATCAGGGTCCCATCATAATCCGATCGGCATCATAACCATAAAAAACAATCAAATCACATTTTTACATAATCCCCGTGCATAATAATCATTAACCCTAACTTCCTAGAGTGTGTGGAAAATCAGGACTCAGGACTGTTAAGGTTAAAGTGTTGACCATTTCTGCAATTTTATTTGGGCTGCTACATGTACTATGTGTGCTTACTTGTTAAGATGCCTTCTGTCATTCCTGTATCCGAAAATGGCACAATGATCTCCTTTGCATGTTTTGAGACATCTCCATTAAATTTTGTTTCCTTTAAAACAAAACAAAAATAACAGATTTTTCTGAGCCGCTATTGGAAAGATTCTTCTTAAATACCCAAGGAACAGCAAAATCTTTAAAAATAACCGAATCTCCTTGATAACTGCCTAAACATGTGGCACAACCTGTTATTTCAAGATTTATGTAAAATCTGTAAAAACCAAATGAGGCTGAAATCAACATATTGAGTCAACATATTTTGAGTGACCATTCACTGTGCCAAGAACATCTAACACAAAACACAAACATTCTTCCCCATATTGCACGAAAATTTCCTGACTCACTCCCCGAAAATTAAATGTGGTACAAAATACATGTATTTAGACAATTCTGAACACAAACAGATGCTTATTTTCCACGATTTTGCTGTTTCTGACCGTTTTGGGGAAAGAGTTCCATATCCGGCCATCACTTAGACCTTGTGCACAAAGTCTATGAGCCATGACAGAAAAAGTAAATTTTCAAAGAATAAGTTGCAATTTTTTCCCTCCTAAATTCGTGTTTCTTCATCAGATTTGCACTTTTTGGTAGTTTTAAAGTCGTATTAACGGAAAATAAGTGATGGCCGGGTATGGAACTCTTTCCAAAAAATACAAGTCAACAATCCTGCTGTGATACGAATTCAAAACATAAACAGAGTTGAGCTACATCATGCCTTGGCTAGGCTGCGGCTAGATACGTATTAATACGTACATACTGATCGAAGTTGAACACTCTTCTGTTTCTTTTGGAGGCTACTGCACTTGCATGTGGATTTTCAAAATAATTTTCACACCCAAAGGTAGCTCAATGGTCCCCTTTTCATTTTTCTTCAACTTTGCATGGAATATTTTTTCGTTTTAAATGAATAAAGAGAGATTTTTCAGAGCAGCTCTTACCTCCCCATGCCTTTTACGTTGCGCTTGTGACGTCATTTTCTGATCGGCCCCCTAAGAAATCACGTGACCACATTTTCAATCCAAGATGGCGGTATCCGCGAAACGGCTTATGGAGGTAGGAAACCTACCTCCATGTTCACACACAAGTTGCGTACGCTAGTAGTAGGGTGGGACGCTGTATTATCGCGGTACTTATCACGTTTCCCGATCGGAATAGAGATTGCTCACCAACCTTCCCGAATTGTCCTGTCTTTTGTCTTGTATAACTCTTGCTTTTTTACACTGACATAAAAATACCCGACGTTGGTTTGGTTTATTCCCATGCGATGCCTGTGAAAATAGACATGCTCGTCGTTGCTCGGCGGAGTAAGACTCTCTATTATCGCGGTATGTGGGAAGTGGTTTTTACAATGATCTCAACTTTTTTATTCATAGTTAATTTTTTACCAAAACATCCCCTGAATAAAGTATGATATTTTCCCTGTAAAGTTCAAGTTGATTAAAGACGATTAGGCCCTGCAGGATGATTTCTTAACACCCTGTCCCCCCTGGAAGGCGACAAAATTCACTGAGACAAGTCTACTGATTGACGATTGGGGGCGCCATTCACTTTACACGGTGCGTCGTTTTATTTTTTTACCGCACTGTCCTTATTTTGATCCCGCAAAAGTTTTTACGATTTCGCGGTGGAAATATCGTCCTTCGGCGTCATTATACGTTTGCAGCTGTAGAATGGGAACCAGACAATGGAACTTCCATGGACAGACCACCATTAAAGATTTATGTTAAAATATAGACGGTACTTTTTAGCAGACACGGTGAGGCAAATTTACAAGTTTTGGAAAACGCGAATATTTATTTTAAATCATAAAAGTCCCGACACAAAATTTTATAATCGTCATTTTTATACAACTCAGCAGGAAGTCCTTAATGCCTGATGAACTGGATGAAAAATCGCCACCCAAAGGAGTTTTGGCAACGCAAAAAAAAGAGATATTTCCAATGCCGCGATAATAGAGTTGCCGCGATAATAGGCAGTCCGACTATAGTATCATTATGGCTAGCCTATGGGCTTAAAAATACGTAGGCTACATCAATAACAATAAAACATGCAGTGTTGCCAAACTTCTTTGTTGACAAAGTTCAAATTCAATCAGTGAAACACTGATACTTTGAACTGAATAATGTTTGCTGTTGAACCTTTATAAATTATGAACAACTTTAACACTACAACAGTGTCATGACATTTTTTCCAAAATTCTAAAACGGTGGCGTCCGGAAATTGGGCACAAAATCTGTATAGTGCCTATGTTATAACGTGAGGGTTGTGCACTTGAACAAATCTCGGAAAGTAACAAGTTAACATTTGAGATTTTCTTTAAAGTTGACAAATTATGTTAAACCGTTATCTCCACTCTCATCTAACTAGGCCTAGGCCTACCAGTTTGTCAGAAAATTAGTTGGTTTTTTTTGCGCATTTTAAGTGAATCATTGTGCACTTTAATTTTAAAATAAAATTGGAAAATCACACCAAAATAACATTTCTGAGCCTCTCTTGTGGCCTAGATCTATAGATGCCCTGCATTTGCACCACAATGAAATGAAGACTGAACTGGGGCTGAATGGGAAGGATTATGGGGTCCAGTGCTAGACCTAATAATACTAGGTTTATTCATTTGCTTAGTAAAACCACTTGAGTACTAGGCCGAGTGCTGCTAGTACTAGTAGTCCTGGGCTGGATCTTCGATTCGATTCTGTGGGTTACGCTTCAGGGAAATATTTTGGAGAGAAAATTAAGAAGTTTTTAAAACAACTATTTTTTCAAAAAGACCTACGGCATAGTCATTTAAATGCATTTGTTGGAGGTACAAAAAAGTCAAATACATGTAGATACATATAGTTATTTCAGTAATAATTTATTGGATATATTCTTTAACAAATATATTATCGCCTTATTCCATACATTTTGTAAATAGTTCTTTATTTCCTGTACTTGCATCTGCATGTAAATATCTCAAAGCAAAATAATAACACTTAAAAATTAAAAGGCCCAAGAAGTCAAACATATATTTAGCATCATGTTTTTTTCAAGCGGCAAGGAGTTGACATTTTGTTTCCCTTTTCTTCTTAGATTAATTGTAGAACTCATTTTTTAAGATAGGTGGGTTTTTTTGTTTTTTTTAAAGGTTGCCACCTGTTGTTTTTTCTCAACCAAAACTGGCTGCCAGCTAATTTGCAAATTTTGATTCCTTTTTACACCATTTTCTTTACCTTATGGATTTTAAATGAAATAATATTGCATGTTGTTGTTATAGAACTGTTACTTCTCCAAATAACAGCACCTCACAAAATCCATCTTCAGTAATATTACTGTTATCTACATTTAGTCAAACACATTCCACAAAACATTCCTATGTGTATGACAATCAAAGTGCGAACATTAACATAGTAAAAACACAGCGTTAAGTGGGAAGGGCAACAACATACTTAGAATGTTGATTCACAAATAAATATTTTTTCTAGAACATAAACTTTACATAATATATTTTATTAATTCGTTAAAGGTTACAGTATTTCTTATATTGCATTTCACCAAAGAGCCTTGAACCTGCGTGAAATATCTGCATGTATATATAAATAATTGATTATCTTACAATTTTTTCTTTTTTTGTCTGCAGTGGGCGACATAACAAGGAAAATGACATGACTGCGGACTCAATTTTCAAGGTTGGTGAAGCCCCTACCTAGTGGTTCTGGTGCTAAGAAGAAGACCCCCCGGCAAGAATGGATTCTGCGAAACCTGGAGTTTCTGGCTCCCCATGTCAAGGCGAGACCTTCTGTCTCCAACCTTCAGGTAAAAATCAAATAATTGTTTTTATTGTAAACCTTTATGTCACGGCATTGCTGGAGAAGAACCAGTCAAATTGTTTATAATCCTACACACCCCCAACCCAATAAATATACCACAAAATCCTTTGGTTGCACAAATTTGCTCACAGTGCAATTCATGCATTTGGTTTAAAGTGCAGGATAGTGCAGTGAAAGCTTACACAATGCTATTCTGCCATTCTACAGATCCCTCCTTAGAGGAAAAGTAGTCACGCAATAAATCACGCTGCTCTTTTGCAGAGTACAACTGATTGGTTGTTTTTTGTAGTGCTGCTTTTGGCAGGTTCACTAGTGTTCTCCACTTTCCTGGTACTATCTCACTGGTTGAAGGGTTTTCCGAGTCAACAAACCCTGGGGGTACATACACTGCCTTTGCTGTTTTATGTGAACGCAGGAAGTTGTGCAGTGAGCAAGCACAGAGAACAATAATCTCCACCTTTTCTGGTGAAAGGACTATCGGGTTTAGCAGGACACGAAACCTATTGGCTAGTATGCCAAACGCATTTTCAACCACTCTCCTAGCTCTTGATAACCTGTAATTGAACACCCTTTCTTCTCTAGACAACTGCCTCTTACTATAAGGCTTCATCAGATCATTCCTTAAAGGAAATGCATCATCTGCTACCATGACATAAGGCAGCTGTTTGGTTGGATCACCTTGCAGTGGAGCAGAACCTGGGATGTTAAGTACATTCCCTTGAAGTGCACGAAACAGTGAGGAGTGTGAAAACACTCCTCCATCGGCAGTTCTGCCATTGCATCCTACATCAACATATAAGAACTTGTAATCTGCATCGACCAACCCTAATAGAACAATACTGAAGGTGTGCTTATAGTTATAGTACATGGACCCACTGTTACCAGGAGGTTGGATGCGAATATGCTTCCCATCTAAAGCACCAATGCAATTGGGGAAGTTCCAACATGTCTCAAACTGGCTCGCAACTTTCTTCCATTCATCAGGAGTATCTGGAATCTGCGGAAAAATATTATAAGTTTGTGTCAAACTGGATTTGTTTTTTCAGATTGATTCGGTTCAGCAAGATGATGGAGAAGGTGATGGAGAAGGTGATGGAGCAGATGATGACACCAGTGTGGCTGTGGTGCAAGATGACCTCCCTAAACCGTCTGCAAACACCGCAGACAAGAAAAAGAAAAAACGCAAGATTGAGGAGGAGGATATCAGCGTAATCAAGTCTTTGCAGAAGTTTCTAGAGGAGCCTGAAGATGACGACGACACTGTCTTTGCTAAACATCTGATAAGGGAAATGAAAAAAGTCCAGGACGAACGGACAAAACTTCTTTTGCGACAGAAGTTTCAAAATGTAATTGTTGAGGCAATAATGGGCCAGCTTATGCCTCGAGAACCATATGCATTTTCAGAGATGTGATTTCTTGATGGACATTACCTTCTCTTACAAACTGCAAACGTGTTTAATTCGTTCTTGAAAAGAAAATGGACATTTAAGTTTAACGGTAATATACAATGCTGGCCAATTTTTGCCTCAACAATTAAATTTTGAAACTTTTGCTGTAATTTTCAGAAATGGACAGATTTGGGGGTTAGTATACAAATATAACATGGTTTAAGGGTGGGTAGTCGATATTAGCTCCCCGAGGCATTGCAAGTTGGCAAACTAATTCCCGAGGCGAAGTCGAGTGAACTTGCTAGTTTGTCAACTTCCAATACTGAGGGAAGCTAATATCGACTACCCACCCGAAATAAACCATGTTATATTTGTTTTACTCAGTACAATTTCAGGAGCTCGGGAAAACGCTGATTAACATTTAACATTACGTGTGCTGCAATATTTTTTCATGTGTAGCTTGGGCGATGTTCGCGCGTGCATACTACACCCATGTGCTAGTTCCACGATTGCATCTTAAAGCGCATGCGTATTTACCATGTGCGTGAATACTCGCGTGCACGCTTGGCAAACAGCAAAAATAGCTGCCGGCACGTGATGGTGAATGGACCAGTGAGAAATTTGCTTTCGATCATGAATGTGTATGAGGTATGGTAAAATTTTATAGCAAGTATTGTTACATTGACCTGTTTAAAGTTTTGTGTTCTTAGATGCTGGAAAAACCAAGAAACAAAAATGCTTTTCTTGTAGTGGGACATTCCATGTCAAATCACTTAATGGGTTAAACCAAACCCCCAAATTGATTCATATGAGGGTAGTTTTTTCTGCCCGCCATTTTTGTTGAGATTTTGGCCAAAATTTGCATTGCAGGAAATTTTTAAATACCATTATCTCCATATAGTGGGGCAGATAGGGGAAATATTTGGGGAAATTGTGCCTTTGATGATGATACAATTTGGCATACAGTCAGAGTATGTTATGAGAAAGATATTTGGCTATAGGGCCATCGCAGCCATTTTGAACATTTTGAAATTTGCTCGTTATTCTTCCTACTGTGTGCCAAATTCCATGCTTGTATCATCAAAGGCACAATCCCATCACCTATTTGCCGTACTAATAACCCGTGGGCCAAATTTGTTTTCTCGGTTGCTTAGGAAGGTAACATCCAAAAGAAATCAAAATTTAAATTTTTTTTTTCATGTCGGAGTATGATGACCGTTTGACCTTCAATTTTACCTTGAATTAACCCCAAATCCATGTATTTCTGAAAATTACAGCAAAAGCAAATGTTATTGTTATTGCAAGTTTCAATTGTTCATAATTATTTCCATGTTTACACGAGGCAAGTGATACTTAAAAACAACTCTGTCTTATGGGTTGTTTACATTCATTCGTAGTCCAACAGTTTTTTGTCTTAACCACTTTTCATTCTGTATGAGACATTTTTGTAAGAGAAATCCTTCATGATCCATTGTATTTCACCTAACAAATCTTTTTACTCCGAGAGTCATCATCAGTACAGGTTACGAATTGTATGTGTTTCTGTTTTACGTTTAGGTAATCCACGTTATGCTGTCTTTGTATGAATTCTTGCCATTTTTTTATTAGGCCAAATGTTCTTGAGACAATTATTAATTTATTGAACAAATATTCTTTAATATAATTGTACCTTCATGAATTCTCCTTCCAAAGCTTTGTGTATTGCCTGGCAGGTTTGCAACACAATCCCCGAAATTGTCCTTTCTCCAACTCGATAAAGAAAAGACAGGCTTGCAAAGCTTTCACCTTGGATATTGGAGAAAAAAAATAAATTTACATGTAACAAGACTAAATAAAAGATATTTTACTACATTGAGTCGTTAACATCAAAGAGCCTTTATTGTCCAAACTTCATTCGTTTATGTATACATTTGTTTTTAAAATTTACGCAGATTTTCCTCTTGCCACACATACTTAAACAGAGATCACTGTTTCAGTTACATGCGATCAATATAATGTTTCCTGTTCAATTTCAATGCGAGATTCTTTAATAAAAAACAATGCACACAAGCAACAGAAAAATTTGCTGTTTTAGGAATTTTTTATAATACATAAACGTACCCCTCCACCACTTAATTCCCCATATTATGAACCTGACCTTGGTTTACTTGTCACTGCCGCTATGTCCACTAGCAACCTGTGCCCCTGTAGGCGACACAGTTGAGAAAATGGAGCTCAAATCAGTAAGGGAAAAGGGGCCTTCAGGGGCGGATCTAGGTTTTACCCAAGGGGGGGTTTACCTGAGGTGATTGGCCTACACACCCCAGCGTGCCGATTTTTTGACACCCGACACTGGTTTTTTTTTTTTTCTCAGCCCAAGGGGGGGGGGGGGGGGGGGTTTAAACCCCCAAACCCCCCCCCCCCCCCCCCGTAGATCCGCCACTGGCCTTATAAATTGTCACTAAAGTATCCCACCATATTCATTGAGAATGCCGCTTCATCAATACATGGGATAGGCCTACGCCTTCAAAAGAAAATAGAACTTACTAAATAGAATTATTAGAGGTGTGTGTTAATTACCAGTGGCCAAGAATCTGAGTGTTATCGCCAGTCGCTCCTCTGGGCGGATGCTGAGTCGGAAAGTTGTGTCTTGTTTCCGAATGTCTTTTCGAATTCTCGTCAGAATTTCGTCAAAGGCGCCTTGGTCCAGTCGAAGAAATTTCTTGAAGTCTTCTGGACTTTCTGACAAGAACTCTTCTATCAAGTTCACATACGCCCCACTTTCCTCACGACACTTAATGAATGGTTTTACCCAAACTTTCCTGTTCTTAGAATTCCTTTTTCTTTTTCTTCTTATTAACAAGGTGACGATAGCAGCCGCGGCGATAATTTTTCTTTTGGTTTTAGCCATCGCACGCCATTGAACAAAGTTAAATACGCCACAGTAAAAAAGTTACACGCATGCGCTGTTCGTAAGCCGTCGTCAAGAACGCGCTGTGACGTTATACAGTGTGCGGTGTAACACGACCCGACTGCGATTAAGTCGGCAGTCGGGGCGCTGTCGGATCGCAGTCGGATCGTAGTCGGATCGTATAGTGTGCGGTCGCCTTAACTTACCCAGGTTTCAAACTGCTGTCATCAAACCGGTCGAGCTAGTATAGTATGTAGAAGTCTCAATGCTATTTTTGCAGTTAAAAGAGGTATAGTGCGCCCTCACTTGAGCGTGGTTGATGAGTAAATTACTGGAGAACCGTGTATTGAAAAGCTTCATGCTGTGTATGAAGGATGCATAATCAGTGTTGTAGTCAAGGCCACAACCTCCGAGGCCGAGGCCAAGACCGAGGCCACAACCTCCGAGGCCGAGACCGAGGCCGAGGCCACAACGTCCGAGGCCAAGGCCGAGGCCGAGGCCACAACGTCCGAGGCCGAGGCCGAGGCCGAGGCCGAGGCCGGTTACTAAACACGTAATAAACTAATAATCCACTCAATCAAGGTTAAAGGCAGTGTGTATGATTGGTCATTGTTGCAATTTTCAGAAATGGGCGGATTTGGGGGTTAGTATTTTATAGGAAATATCGTTCCACTGACCTGTTCAAAGTTTTGCGTTGTTGGATGGCGAGAAAAACGAGAGAAAAACGGCGCTCGTTTTCAACCGTCGGGCGGATGATAGCCTTTAGTCAACAAGACGCGCGTGGCTACCTGGACACATGACGCGCCCCGAATGCCAGCATGTCCGGGGCGCGCCACTCGTCCGGGTAGCCACGCGCGCCTTGACTAAAGCCTACAGGGCAGTTTTCCAACGATTGAAAACAATATAAATTTCCACTTTTCTTGACAACGACAGCACACCTGGTGCTATCATTTCACACGATGATTGAGACTACTATTAACTTACAGGCTAGTAAGGTATTTCGTAATAATTCAATAAAATCAAATTAGAGGATTACCAATCGTGTACACTACCTTCATTGTTGGATTTTTTATTTTATTTTCAAGTCACCTCAATGGCAGGTTCCTTAAAGGATATGTTTATTGCATTTCAAGAACATAAGGGTCTCCAACATCTATTGGGATAGCTTTGCACGGTGTGGCCTCATAATAATCCCTCCTCTGCTAAAAATGCGCTCCACTGGAGCACTGCTGGCTGGAACATCTTGGGCCCAAGACCCTTGTGTTGTTATTTCGGAGCGCCCGCGCGCCAGATTCACTAACGTTGTGTCCCTGAAATCCCGGCTTCGTACGTGCGTTCTGGCCTCACGCATGCGTAGTTTACAAAATGCAGCCGAATCCGCAGCCGGTGTTTGTCAAACGTGCACGATTTTGGATCGCCACAAGGGTCTTGGATAAGTTGGCAGGCAATTCTTAACTTTTTCTTTACTTTTCGACGATTCTCCCTCGCTTTTCCCAGGGATCCAATCAGTGACCGAGTTTGAGCCTTATCATAAATTATTCATTACATGCAAATACATAGGACATGACGAGGCATCATGACCATTGATCTGCAGCTGCGCGCGTCACATGCGCGTGCACGCATGTCGGACATAAACCACGAATGTGATTGGTCAGAACACCATCAGGCGACGCTCACTGGATCGGTCTATTGCATAACTGTCCATCATTATCACAGTCCACAGTCTGGTCGCGCCCCCGAAATGCCAACTTATCCAAGACTTTACTACAGATCCAAAATCTTATCGCGCTGTCGGCCTATTGCAACTACACTGTACCTGATCGCGCTGCCTGTGCATTGCAACTGCGAAAGTACAAAAGTACAATAGTAACCCTTTGAACCAAGACTAGCTGGAACAGAGAGGACAGTCTTTGCAAGGGCATGCAGTTATGGGTACATAGACTAGTAGACATGTGACAGCTAGGCTTCGCGTTGCGCGAGCACGCGTGAATAACAGGTTGGTTCCCTCAACTTCACTGCCGGCCATTATGATTATCGCTTTAACGTTCACTCGTTCAGGGCCGAGTGGTGGACCAGGAACCAGTCTATAGCGGGAGTAGACAGATTATCTAACAAAAATATTAGATTTTCAATGTGAACAAAGAAACTGGCACGAGCGGGATTCGAACCTGCGACCTCCGGGTTACCGTACCGGCGCTCTACCAACTGAGCTATCTTGCCCTATGTTGGCGGTCTCCCAAATTGTCAGTATCTTTGTTCGAGATGCTACCTGAGTACGTGTAACACAATAGTGGCAGTTCATGGGGCGAGTGAAGTGCTGGACCAGGAACTACACGTAATCTATTACCGGGAGTAGACTGGTTCTACAAGAAGATAATACATATAATGTACGTACGTAGTACGTGCAATCGGGGAGCTATCTATAGCTCCATGGTGCAATAATGCAAATACCAGTTCATTAATTCGTGCGTATCTGCTTGAAACTGTATTTCGTTTCACGGAACTCTTCTCGAAAGTTTCATGAGGTAAACAATTTAAATTAATTGAAACAGAAAACACATCTGAATTGGTGGGAAAATTGGTCAAAGTGGGCGGCCTCGAGCCGGCCTCGACCAGATCTTCGAGTCCGGAAGGCTCCGAGGCCGAGGCCGAGGCCGAGGCCTTGCACTCCGAGGCCAAGGCCGAGACCGAGGCCATAAAAATCGGCCTCGAGGCCTGAGGCCGGCCTCGAGGCCGAGGCCGGTCTCGAGACCTCCAACACTGTGCATAATGCATGCCATAATATAGCTCATGGGCGGTGTTTATAGGGGAAATGAAGCATGAGTGCTCTTTCCTTATACATTGGTGTATTTTACTTGAAGAGGACCATAAAGTAGTTACAGGTGATTATCTACAAGGAGATGCCGTGCTTAAAACTGACTACCTACTGATCAACAAGAGTCCTTCATAAAGTTTCAAAGAGGAGATGAATTTTATCAAAAAATAGTTTGTCAAACTATGTAATAAAATCTGTACCAGTGCATGGAAAATTCAGAAATTACATTTGGTAATTATCGTGATTAAACATATTTTTACTGTTGTTGTGCTCTGCGGTTTGTGTGGGAAAAAAATTCCACAGAAAAGTTACGGCAATCCATAACGGCAAGTTGATACGCAGTCTGAATTTGGCCAGTATAGGCTTTAGCCGGAGACAGACTACATGCGAATTCGCAATACGTAATGAACAGTCCTATAATCGGTGCGTCCATCTTTTCTTAATTATCGAAAGAAAAAATAAGAAATAAAATGCCCTGGCGAGTTGTCACACCACTGGTGAAGATGGTGATATAAGCGGAGAAACCTATATTAGGATTATGCGTTAATAGACATTCCTATTGTTTGTAAACATTGAGCGCCATTTTGTATGGATTGCCACAAGATCATAAATTGAAGTCGTGGTTGGCAACATATTTCTTCCAAAACATTCCTCATAACACCCTCATTACAGTAAGACAAATGCATGTTTATAGGAAGTATTTTGTAGTGTTTGTTGATTATTTCGTGTTTTCAAAAATCAAATAATATCATTGTAATCATTAATAACTATTTTTTAGTGTTGGGTCATCCATACATTGCCAACCCGTGGTTGGTAAAATGTGCCAAACGCGGGTTGGCGATAGAAAGGTCGATATTCACGGTGTCACACGCCCTCACGACCCCCGGTTTAGGCGCTCACTGTAAAATTTAGGCATTCGCTGTGCTTACGAGAATTCAAAACTGACTCACGGTAGCACTTTGTGCATTTTAGTTTGAAAAAAATAACAAGCAGAAAACAAAATTAATTCAGAGCATTAAGATCAGGAGAAAGTGTGAATTCTACCGACCTGTATGGCCTAATCATTGGCCTGGACATCGTTAGTTGACACGAATTATGGCAATTCACAATAGCTCAAAATCCAAACAATGTTAAAGAGTTAACAATGAACATCCTCAAAATGGCAAAAAGGGTTATAAATTAACGCCCTCAAAGTGGCAAAAAGGGTTAAAAGTGTTGGTAAATTGGATACACTGGACTAGTGGAGTCTCTTGGCCTAGTGGTAGTGCTTTAGACTCAAAATCTGGGCAAATACTACCGATTGTGTGTTCGAACCCAGCCAGGGGGTCACGGTGCTTGTGTTCTTGAGCAAGACATTTTGTCATAAAGTGCTTCTTCCCACTGGGGAGTAAATGGGTATGTGTGGGCAGTCGCGGTATAGGTATCAACCTCGTGTGCCTACTGTTAGAAAGTTGGGCAAACAGATTACCCAACGTTGGTAAAATAGTCAGCTTGTTCAACCTTTGGGTCATTTTTCACGTAATTTAACAACTGTTGTATAACCACAGCTGTGCACAAACCAATTTTTGTTTAAAGTGGGGTTAAAAATTAAAATGGTACTGCCTAACGTTTTTACCCAAAATGTTGTGTAAATTACGTGAACAATTACCCAAAAGGTTAAACAAGCCGACTATATACCAACGTTGGGGGTAATTTGTTTGCCCAACTTTTTTAACAGTGTACTTGCAGCCGAGGATGTATCGACCTTTTTTCACGTGTCGGCAGGGACTACATTGTGTAGTGATACTAATGAAATGCCCATTCAAGTTCACCAGTCAAGTGTGCTGCGTACGCACACGTGGTTTAACCTGCCAATGATCACGGCGGTTTTGTTTACATTTTCATGGTATCTGGTCGCCGGGGTGAAAAGGGAGTGAGTTCAGAAGGTTTCAGAAGGACAGAGAAAAGGCTTGATGACAATGTTGACGATTAATGTCAATTATTGATGTCAATAATAAGACGCTTCTCATTTCGAGGCTTTTAAAAGCGTTGCCATGGGAACAAGCACCGAGAAAAGCAATGGTGCATGGAGCCTTGAGCACCGCGATCGTGGCGGATATGCGCCCACTTCATTAATTGCATTTCACAATCAACAATAATTGCGAAAACCTATAACAGCGCCGCGAACGCATGGGAGGTTCGTCAGGCTGGGTGGAATCCAAGTGTAAAGTGACGGTTTGTTGGGAGTCTTCGCGATAGCTCTACCCGAAGAGACGGAATGACAATGTCTGTGAACTCGCCATTTGTTGCTCTTCTGGCTTTAGCCATGACTACAAACGCAATTAAAGGTAATCACAGTTTCTTATGTATTATCTATTTGAGAAGGATTTATTATTTGTTTCTTCCTTGCAAGGCAAGAGTTCGGATATATATATATATTATTTGTTTGCGGTTATCAGTCTTTAGCTCTATGCACGATTGATTGGTTGATATTGCGTAGAACGCATGCATTAAAAGGTGAAAGGCGTTGGTTCACATGCCCCTTGTGAATTTTGTGCGTTTTATCCCCGAGCAGTTCAAGCATTTGGGCGTCAATCCTAAGGGGACAGGAAGAGAAAACTGTTTGGAAAAAGTGCAAATAATGTTCAACTAAGTTCGAATTCAAATAGATATACATTATGTATTTAAATGAAATTAACCAGCGCGTATGCATTAAAAGGTGAAAGGCGTTGGTTCACATGCCCCTTGTGAATTTTGTGCGTTTTATCCCCGAGCAGTTCAAGCATTTGGGCGTCAATCCTGAGGGGACAGGAAGAGAAAACTGTTTGGAAAAAGTGCAAATAATGTTCAACTAAGTTCGAATTCAAATAGATGACATTATGTTCATTACACTTCCCCTTCAAGCAATGTCCTGCACCATCGGCCAGGAGCCAGATCCGGCCTCCAACGGTCGCTACCGCTGGATGATCCCGGTAGAGAACCCTTGTCAGTGCACACAGGTTCGAGTGGGCTCACTTAACACCCGTGCACCTAGCAGACCCTACAAGGTGACGTACTATGACACCTTGCTGCACAGCAGCGATTCAGTGGAGATCCGAAAATGGCTGGACTGTACTCGTAAGCCTACTGGTAAGCTTATGTATTTTGTACCTTTTATTATTATGTACAAAAGGCATGGGCGTAAATAACGGGGGGTGCTGATTTCGAGGTTATCTTGTAACTTTTCAACAATCAAAATATATTAAAAAAGGGAAAACAAACAGTACAAAAACTTGAAATGTACCGTTGCGTTGTCAGGCATAGGCACATAAGTGTGCATATTTGCATTAACATGTAGGCCTACAAAGCCTATGGATGTGATTTCCTATTCAAAATGGACATGGGGATTAAGAGGATGTGATTTTAACAAAATCACATCCTACTCTATTTAAAATCACATCTGAAGCCTGTGAACTATTATCCCACCCTGACAAAGAGTACATTAAACCGCATTGTGATTCTGGACTCTGGATGTGATTTTGGACCCTCGTTGTTAAAATCACATTCTCTTAATCCTGTCCATTCTGAATAGAAAATCACATCCAAGGGGTTCATAGTGTAGGGTAACCAGACCTTTGTATTAGGGATTATGATCAGCGCCCCCATGTATCATTTTTTGTCTCAATTCCCCCCTCCCCCCCTCGCTTTTTGAATTTCTATTTTGAATGGTTTATTTTATTTTAGGTTTTCCCGCCCAACTTCGTAAACTTAGCATCAGAATTAACGTTAGGTTCATTCAATTTAGCACGAAATTTACTGACGATCTAGATCACCATTCAAAGAGCAAAAATGATCATTCAATTTAAATTCATAAGTATGCGATTGCACACTCTTGTTATACAAAATTGAACAGTCAGCATTCAATTTGGAAAAACATGCAAATAGCATTCAAATTCACAGTTGTGACACATGATGACAGACGCCAAGCACCACATGGAGCTACAATCCCGGCCAAATTTCGTTGGGCCCCCGATCCCCCTGCCCCCGGTCATTGCGGGGAATTGTATTTTCCTATTGAATAGCAGGGAGTCCTTGCGTAAGAGTACTCTTTCTTATGCCAATAAGGAAGAGTACGCTTGAGTAGGCCAGTGAAGCTACAAGGCATGCAGTGGCTATTGACGGTTTTCACGACAGCCCACACAGACGTCCTTACTTTTCTGCAAGGATGAGGAGTTTCGCTGGACACTTCCGCTACCGAGTGGTAACCATAGTCTGATATATCACATGTAAAGACTTCATACTGAAGTCACAAGCCAGTGAGGTAAGGTGGATATAAAAAATATATAAAAAACATTCGCGTAGTACTTTTATGTTCAGTCACGGACTCCGTAGGCTGCTCGTCGAAGAACCGTGCTCCCCGTTTCCATTATATTGTGTATTTATAATGTTCTTTTGTTACAGCTAGCTAGAGACGACAGGCGCAACGGGAAATAATTTATTTCCGTTTGAGCCTGCGAATTAGGAAATAATGCGCGCCGGCTTGATATTACAACATTGAGCGGGGGCGCTGGGGAGGGTATGTTTATCATCACGTGGCCCAAGCATTTTGGCCGGGATTGTAGCTGTTTCATCATTCAATCAGATTGTTAATCCGTTTAATAACGGATGTGAATCCGTATAATAACAGATTATGAATCTGTAATAACGAATTGCGAATCCGTAATAACGAATTGCGAATCCGTAATAACAGATTGTGAATCTAAATTTTTAGGCCTAATAACGGATTTTGAATCCGTAATAACGGATTGTAAATCCGTTATAACGGATTGTAAATCCGTAATAACGGATTGTGAATCCGTAATAACGGATTGTGAATCCGTAATAACGGATTAAATCCGTAATAACGGATTCGATAATTTTTTTTGCTTGGCGCTAATGGGCTTTCGTATTATTTAATGTAAATGTACAGTGTTCACATACATGTTATGCCGCGTCCATTCATTTGCAATTTATACACGGTAAAATCGTTTGAATTTTGCGCAGTCACTGGTGTGGTCGAGTCGTCCAAAAACAATCTAATGCGGGTAATGTGCCGATGAAAGACAGCATTTTTATAACATTTTAAAGACATTTTTGAAAAGTAATAAATAAAACATTTTTTTAATAACGTAAAATAATGTTATCAAAACGTTCATAGTAATTGGAAACATTTTTGCATAACATTTTAATAACGTTGTAAAAATGTTTAAATGACACCTAACTGCCCAGCTAACACACGGGGTTACCGCAACGTTGCCTGAAGGTTGCGGTTTCGTCGTGTTACACAGTAACGTACATACAACGTCGCAACAACGTTACATGTTGACATATCGTAACAGTACGGTATAAGTACGACTAAAGTCCTCCCTTAGTTAACAAGCGCTCGTGGCCGAGTGGTGAAGTGCGCTGTACTAACTTCTCTATCTCTAGACTTGATTTCAAGTCCGAGATCGCGGTTATGTTTTTGTCTGCATCAGCCACGCTAAACGTCATTACCCATAATTATTGGTTATCACACACTAACTATATCGTGATCCAAGGTTAACTCACAAGAGGACGCAAGAGTGCGCTATTTCCGGCACTATTCTGTGATTGTATTGGCTATCAGGCCGACAAAAACCACCATCACAGACTTGGAACAAAGTCTACTCTATCTCTTGCAGGCTTTTAAATCCAGGCAGTTCTTCGCCGAAGGAAAAAGAAACAGAAACACATAGCGATAGGGATGCGTGGAAGTGGAGGGTGGAGGTGGAGGTGGAGGTTGGAGGTTGGAGGTGGAGGTTGGAGGTTGGAGGTTGGAGGTTGGAGGTTGGAGGTGGAGGTGGAGGTGGAGGAGTCCGAGGATAGGATGTGCGTTGGGGAGAGGAACAATAGGGGGACTTCCAATCATGTATTTACATTTTTGGCGGGACGTTGTCGGAACGTTAAATTAGGATGTTTTAAAAACATTTTCAGGATGTCTCCAAATGTTGTTACATTTTTTAAACCACACATTTTAACGTTTAAAAAAACATAATCTGGAAACATTATCATAACATTTACGAAAACATTTTAACAATGTTTTTGCAATGTTTTTGTGTTTGCTGGGAAGTTTATTTGAGAACCAATGTTCTGTGAAATACAAAATGTAGTTGAACATCATATCGATTAAGAATAAATTTGGATGATTTTCGTCGTGATGAACCAGTAGGCTATACCGCGCTTGACCACGATGACGATTTGCCGTGATTTATGAACGAATGAATGAATTTGTTGAATACCACTGTGCTTGTTTAGCATCGAGAGCCTCGCTTTCAACCCGGAAGTGCAGAGACGTGAAATTCGTCTATGGCGGTCGGCTGCTGTCTTTGTGTCAACCCGCCATATTGTGACAATTTTCCTCGAAGTGCGCCCTCATCTAGGTTTTCTGGATCCATGCATGACAGAGGGCCTGTTTGTTTCACACGAATCCGGATCGCTCCATCCATTAGGCTAGTCCCAGTAACTAGGACCTTACTTATCGTTTTTTTAACATCTGGACATGATCTGGCGATAGTAAGGGCCCAGCAAACCGTGTACAAAAAACGGCGCGACTAAAAAAATAGAAAAATGAAAACATAAGGCCCCAAAGATATGGTAAAGAGAATACAAATGAGAAAGAAAGTTACCCCTGATAGATCTATACATTCATGGCATTCCCTAAGGCCGCTTAAATTGATCAGAACAACCGGTAATTTTACCCCCAAAAAAGGGAAAAATGTTCCGAAAATCTTACCGCTGACATCTGCCAAGCACCGTTCGCCATCGATGTCTTGGTTAAGCCGGTTTCGGATCGACTCCGGAGGGCGCGTGTTACGTCACAGTCGCGATCGAACGCAAACAATTCACGCCTTATCAACGACTGTTTCATGTATGATACGTGCATGCGCAAGACAGTATAGACTTATTATCACGAAACTTTACTGCAGGACTGTTTAATTTGGGAATAAAGCATCCTGTAAAATCGTGGCTGCTGGTGTGCTGACATTTTCAAGTAAAGTGGTATTTTTAAGGAAGGACCGGCCATTTTAAAATTAAGTTCGAACTTTTTGAATAGCGTCATTTAAAAAAAACAAATTGCAGTTGTTGAGTCCCAACAAATTCGCTGCCGGTGTGTTTTGCGCACTGTCTTGCGCACGCACATAGCATACCATGAAGCAGTCGTTGATAATGCGTGACTTGTTATGGCGACTGTGACGTAACACGCGCCCTCCGGAGTCGATCCGAAACCGGCTTAACCAAGAAATCGATGGCGAACGGTGCTTGGCAGATGTCAGCGGTAAGATTGGCGGAACATTTTTCACTTTTTGGGGGTAAAATTACCGGTTGTTCTGATCAATTTAAGCGGCCTTAGGGAATGCCATGAATGTCTATACATTCAGGGGTAACTTTCTTTCTCATCTGTATTCTCTTTACCATATTTTTGGGGCCTTATGTTTTTGGTTTTTAAAGTTTTTTTAGTCGCGCCGTTTTTTGTACACGATTCGCTGGGACCTTACTATCGCCAGATCATGTCCAGATGTTAAAAAGCGATAAGTACGGTCCTAGTTACTGGGACTACCATTAGGCGAAATCTGGTGTGTGAACCAACGTACAGATCACTGATCGCGATCCTGCTTCGTGTTAAACAAACGGGCCCAGAGACTATAGAGTACTTGGCTCGTTGCCTCATTCGTTTCAATTTTATTACCTTTTTTTTCAGTTTGGTCTTTCTCTACTGAGCCTACAGATCCTGTTCAATATAAATTTACTCCAGAGGTGATGGGCATACCTTTCAGGATGGAGTTCACTGTCAAAGCAACAAGGGATGCTTTTATCGGCCTTCTAGAGAACAAGACGAGCGACAATATCTTCGCCGAAATATGTGAGTACAAAATGTCAGTATTATTAATTCGTTACTTAATCTGCAGAGTGAGTAAACAAGAAATGAAACCTAAAGATTTCTCAAAAACGTCTGATAGCCAAGAGCGCCATCTATCGCTGATAACCAGGATGAATTTAATGGACGCGCCCGTACGTTATAAATCATTCCCTTCGAAAACATGAATTCCAGACGCCAACAAATTAACCGAAGCACAATATTTAGACTACATATTTCTTAATTTGTTTCAGAAAACATCTCCAGTTTGTTTGTTTTCAAAACGCTTGGAAGGTGATAGTCCAAGTAACTTGGACCCTTTATCGCCTTTTTAAACATTTGGACATGATCTGGCGATAGTATAGGGTCCAAGTACGTGTACGACGATTTTCTATTCATTAATTAAATACGTCTAAAATCCCAACAAAAACATCCGAATTCAACCTTACAACGGCCACCAAAATACTAGATACGCCACCTTCGGAACAAGTGGAGTTCCATGATCAGATAAAGGTACCAAGGTTTACTTACCATCCAAATAAAAAGTGAAATTTACCGTTTAATTCCCAGAGACACCCGCAGAACATGTCTTTTCGTAGTCTTGGTTCAAGACGTTGTTACGTATATACGCGATAACCGGCCGCCGCGAGAGGGCGTTATCACGACAAACTATTAATAGGAACGAACCGCCAGTAAAACGTCTTGGGAATCTTGTAGAAGCCTTGTTGTTGTGCGCACGCACCTGCTTAGCCTAATGATTGCAGCGCGCATTATGAATACATAAATAAATGCATTATGCATAGATCCAACCCCCTGACTACTACCGCCCGAGTGTTAGTATGAAGATAAAGGTACAGCAGGTCCGTGCTATTTAGATTGTTTGGTAGGGCCGAGGGGAATGAACTAAAAAGTTCCGGAATGATGGAAATATAATAAACAGAAAATCTTAACGGGGCTGAATATGATATATTATAATGGTGCTAAGGAGACCTTGTTAGGTGATTTGATTTAGTTCACAAAGATACTGAGACGCACTCTAGATCTCCTGCGGGTTTTCTCCACTGGTGAAACTCGACAAAAATTCAGGCTCATGTTTGCTTTGAGGCTGGACGCGAATCCCCGCCGAGACCCCAGCGATTCCCCTTCCTCCGAGTCGACTTCAATTCAACGGACGACTTGTCTCAACGGAAGACTTATCTCAACGGACGACTTAGTGTCTTCCCATTTGTCGCAAAGACGGTCGAGTTGTCTCAACGGTCGAGTTGTCTCGAGTCGAGTCGGCCAACGGTCGAGTTGTCCGAGCCCCAACGGTTTAAATTATTAATGGAGAGGTATTTCTTGCATGTAACAAGTAATTTTCCGCAGATCACACACTATATCACCCAGGTTGCCTGCCCGGTCCTGCCCGGCACCTTCCCGGTCCCCGTCGTATCTCCCTCGCTTCGATCGTCACAGTTGCAAGACGTCGCATGCGAACACGAGCGGTGAACACTGCAGCCGCTAGCGCATCATAGCCGGCCGGCCGGCAGTCTGCAGATAAGAGCAAGCAGCTTCGATCGCCTCTTCGGCCAGTAGACAGCTACCAGACTATTGTGCAACTTCATGGCAGCTCTTTTTCGTATGTGCGCGTGCGTGAAGATGATGTTCCTCATTTTCATACAGAATTGACGCATACGCACTAGTTTCCCCCATTTTTCGGGGGAGATTTTACAAGATTCCCAAGACGTTGTTACTGGCGGTTCGTGGCTATTAATAGTTTGTAGTTTTTCGCTGTCTTGGAGTTCAAATCGTGACCCCTCGACCTTGCATGACGTCACCCTGATGCGCATGCAGCGCCCGCATGCACCGCGCGACAACCTGTTTATGCCGGCGACTGTTTCGTGGTGGTACAACGGTCGCGTTACTGGTTCGTGTGTAGATAGATTGAATTGAGGTTTTACGCGCGACAGGGGGGGGGGGGGGTGGGGGGGGTGGGGGGGGGGGGGTGGGGGGGGGGTGGGAACTTCCTCCATGAACTCGGTTTTGTGTTTTGATTTCTTTTGTTTTGTTGTTGATGTTGTTTTTTTGGTTATTGTTTTGTGAGATCCTTTCTTAATGACCTCAGGGGCGAATCCAGGAATTTTTGCAGGGGGGGGGGGGGGGGGGTTCTGAAATTTGCCCAGAAAATTGACTCCCAAAATGTTCCGCCTGCGAAAAAAAATTTACAAGGGGGGGGGGGGGGGGGCTGATACACTTTCTCACCATTGGTGGCGCCATTTAACCTCTTTGTTTTGTTCTCACCCATAGGCAAAAAAAGACCTGTATTTGCAAGGCGTAGGTAGGCCCACTGATGTCTATATAAACTAGATAGCCCATTGGCCATTGCGCGCTGTACAAGCAACTGAAGCCAGCACCCGCCATATTACTACTCCCAATTTGCCACTGATCGCTATGTAAGGAGAACGAGGATAAAAGGAGACCCTGTGGACAAGGTTGGAAAAACTTTTGTATTGGGAGTGATAACATGGCGGACGGTGGCCTCAACTCGAACAGCCGATGCGCTATCCAGTTTACATAAAGATCAGTGGGTAGGCCCCTACAAGCAAAAAACAAATATAGAAAAATAGAAAAATACAAAAATGGATCCGCGCCTGGTCGTTCAAAGAGCTTGATTTAGATGTAACCATGTATAATGCATATTTTCCTTTGAGTCCATCAATTAGTCGTTGACTTATTTGTATTGCCTCAGGTTGTAATTCTTTCATGGTTTCATTATTTCACCACCCCCCTCCCCCCTCAAAAAAAATCAATCAATAAATAAAAATTGTAAACACCCCCCCCCCCCCCCAAAAAAAAAATTAGGAGTGCTTTAATTTCATGTTAAATCTCAGGCAGACGGGCAGATACACCAGATACTTGTAATTATATTAAGATCAAGCAGTTTGATCTTCCTTAACAAAATTACACCCGCCCCTAATAATAAAACGCAACAGAACAATACAAAACAGAACGAGTCCCACGCGCGTGCAGCCTCCAATCGGACCATGGAGGAAGGAAACAGAATCTGTTTCCTTCCTCCATGATCTAGGCCGTGGGCCAAGGCCCAAAAGAGCTTCTTTCGTAACGTACCTAAGGAGGATTATTTCTTTTTGGTTTGTTCAATAGAATTAAATATCACAGATAGTATTTGGGTTGTTCTTAGTTGTGAATCTTGTTTGTTAATGAGCACAACACTCTCAAACTTTTAAAAACCACTTCTTCTCACGGAAAGAGGCTGAAAAGTGACTAGTCTGGCACAGTTCACCGTGTGTATGTGACGTCTGGGAGCCATACAATAGTCTCCATAGTACCGCGCCATTGTTTACGCAAATTCAGCAACCTCAGGAGACTACGAGAGAGCGATGCAAAGAGAGCGGTTCTAACGTGGACTTCGGCGATACTTCTTACAATTGTCGACCTGACAGAGGAAAATTAAAACTTCAAAACACAAAATCTGGGACAGAATGTATCATAGCTCTTGCAGGTTTCCTGAGTTTGAAAATATTTTCTTTAGAAATACGTCAAAACAACAAGTGTTTGAGGCCGTTTGAGTCATGTTTACTTCGTACATCAGCTGCTTGGGTGCACGTACAGTGTATGCACCCTCAATTTCAGGTCGCTGACGCAATACTTTCAAGCAAGGCTGTAATGAAGGTGAGGTTATTTCCCCCTTATATTTTCGATAGATTGATGCAATGGTCAGGCATGTTTTGGTTGATTTTTCAAACTACATACAACGAAGACTCGGTCCCATGTATTCATGTGCATCATACATGTAGGCCTTTGCAAGGGCCAACGTTATACAACTTACAAGGATTAGCAGAACTGCATTTTCGTCTGCAGGTCTAGTGTTGGTCGAGACTGCTGTCATGGTCATTATGGCAGTGTTCTTTTTAAAATGAAATGTTGGGAGGTTAGTATTTAGTTTATTTTGGGGTTTGTGGGGGGGGGGGGGTGTTCTGTTGAGAAAAGGTCTTACACACTGTGTAAAGTCATCACTTTATGAATGTTTTGTTTTCAAGGGACACTAGTTGAATAGGAAAGAATGTAGTATTGAGACGCCATTGTGTTAGTTATGTACAATGTCTATATGGTGACTCATGACCATTTTTGAAATTTTCTGTCCCAAATTTATGTTTTTTTTCCTTTTCAACATATATCTGCAATGACTAACCATGAAGTAAGATATGGTGAAAAAAGTAGCGGCAGGACGTTACAATCTTTCCGTTGAATATTTCAAATAATTCCAAAAACAATGAGCCAAACTGTTGCGCCCTTTAACCACCTCGCCCCTAAAAAAAACCACATTGGTTGGGTTGATTTTGCACAACATAACATGTTCCAGCAAGTTGTTTCCAATAAATTTGCCTGACAAGTTCAAAATTTTCCAATAAATTTCGTTAATTGGCCTTTATCAGGAGTTTCAGGACATCCTGGAGATATTAGCAAACTATATCAACATCTGAGAGAAGGATCCAACCATCTTGAATATTCATTTTACATGTACATGTATTTATAATTGTTTTCTTTTCTTTTCAGCACGAGGGGTCTACCACCAGTCACTGGAGGACAAAGGATCTTTCAAAAGGGCCCATAGAAATTTCACCAGCATGATCAACACAGAAAAAAAATAATGTGCACGCCTTTTTGTGCATGCCCTGTTGGACTTCACCAAGGACTGGATCGACTAGGCACTCCATTTATTCATCAAGGAAGAAAGGCAACCTGATTTTACTGTGACCTTATTTTTTGAGTCCAGGCAATTATTTTGGCTTTCTATGTTGCATGTTGTGCTTATGCCTTGTTAAATTTCACTGACAAGGCGGCCCTGATGAAGCTACTTGGATTTTGAGAAGACATTGGAGCTAAAGTAATTTTCCTTCGAGAAAGTGTCTTCCATTACTTAACGTGACCAAATGCAAGTACTACTAAGGGATCTCTTTCTTAATATGCCATCAACCATTACGTAATTTAAGGCCACTCATTTTTCAGTCTTGTTCCTTGATGGACAATACAATGTGTGATATTCACTCAAAGTTTTAAATATCGGTGACTGTTTTATAACTTAATTATGCCATTCTTCGACTGGAACTGTAAGGTCTGAGAAGAACAGTGGACTGTGGCCATCTATTTTTAAAAATTAATGTTGCAAGATAACGGTCAGTGCCCAATTTTTTTCCCAATAACTGTTGGAAGTGAATTTTCAATTCAAGACTGAAAGGAGTAAACAATTCTGAATTAATAATTTCAATGGCTAAAATGACTTTCCAAGGTGTTGTACTTTGCAATTCTTGTTTTAGTAAGTACATGTATTAATAACAAATGAAGAAAAGAAATTGCTGACAAAAGTTAACATGTTCATATATTAACAAATTTATTCTTGTTCATTCCATGATCAGCATGTGAAATTTGAGAAATTACACTTCAAAGTTATTTTCAATAAATTGATGGATTATATTTTTGTAGATATTCTTGAAATGATAAAAAGGAAAAAATTGTACTCAATCTAACACTCTTGCAATACAGGTGTAATTTTACAAGGGGTGATTAGTCTGTCTGGAAACACCCCCCCCCCCCCCCCCCCCAACAAACGTTTTTGTTCAGGGTACTGAACAATTTTTTTCTGATGCAATGGTTTTAAAAAGTAAATTTAAGACCAATTTGAACTACTTTAAAGGTTTAGCATACTTGTTCATCATGCATGCTGCTCTATAGCAAATGACGAGTTTCATTAGAATACTTCAACTTAAGTTGCCTTTTTAAAATGAGGTAGAATGACAGGGAACAGGTGTGTACATCTTTATACTGATAAGACTACTATAAACAATAAATACCTCAGGAATATTCTGATATGAAGCACAAGTTCAATACATATTTGCTTTCTTTTTAAATAAATTGAACTACACTAAAAACACAGAAAGCATCTTTAACTAGTAAAGACAATTAAGATGAACATAAGGATTACTAGAACAGCTCAGTCTCACTTAAATGTTTGCTTTGGTTCTCATAATGAGCTAATATAGCTTGTAGTACTAGTAGTAAAAATGAAAATGTGCACCCATAATATTTAACCAAGATTCCTCGTAAAAATGTATGACCCCCACGAGCTATAATTTCAAAACGTTGTCAGGCATGGTTTCATTAATACTAATTTTATTTTATTTTATTTAAAAAAAATGTTGGGGGGGTTGGTTCTGTACTTTCTTTCTGACCTAATTTTCATAAAATTCTTTGAAAAAATACATGTCTTTGGAATTATGCGTAAATTGTTCAATATCGTAAACAAATTTAAAATTGATTTGTTCGGATAAAGCTACCACCCTTCCCCCATACAAGTATGCCTTAATTTTACTTACTACTGAATGAAAGTCTTTATATCCTGTTAACAAATAATATTAGTCGAGATGCCTGGCTTACAATTTTAATAAAGTAATGAGATAAGTGAGATTACACAGCATTCCCGATGAAACCCAGCGCTTGTTAACGCGGCCGCGGATAGACATCCGCAGTCGCCGCTACTGCACGAGCGATCTCGGCGAAATTTCTGTCCAGTTCCCCCCTTTGCACACAGTGTGTCACCTTGTTCCATGACGTTTCAGTGAAGGGGAACACTTTTTCCTTTGGCAGATTGTGCAACGTGTATTATGCACCGAAATCACGAATGCATGTCAATGTCCGTCTCCTCCGGACGTCGCCATCTTGGATTGCGCAACATCTTGTTACCAGACGCTCCAATACATTGTTAACATTGATCGATAGCAGAGGGACCCGACTTATTTTTACAGCCACGTACTCCAAAAAATAGAGCTTTGAATGAATTTTAAGAGCCCGAACTTTTTACTACTACATAAAAGCAAACAAAACAAGACAAAAAGAACAAGGTTCACACAATTCAGTCTATTTTTGGCTTCGATTTAATATGATTTGCAGGTATATTGCTGAGGTACGTTACGAAAATTAAAAACTAAAGCACTTTTTGGGACTCGGCCCACGGCCTAATCGGACCGACGCGACCGTTGTACCACTCACGAAACAGTCGCCGGCATAAACAGGTTGTCGCGCAGTGCATGCGGGCGCTGCGCATCAGGGTGACGTCCTGCAAGGTCGAGGGGTCACGATTTGAACTCCAAGACAGCGAAAAGACATATTCTGCGGGTGTCTCTGGGAATGAAACGGTAAATTTCACTTTCTATTTGGATGGTAAGTAAACCTTGGTACCTTCGTCTGATCATGGAACTCCAACTTGATCCGAAGGTGGCGTATCTAGTATTTTGGTGGCCGTTGTAAGGGTGAATTCTGATGTTTTTGTTGGGATTTTAGACGTATTTAACTAATGAATAGAAAATCGTCGTACACGTACTTGGACCCTACTATCGCCAGATCATGTCCAAAATGTTTAAAAAGGCGACAAATGGTCCAATTACTCGGACTAGGAAGGTGAAAGAAGTGAAACATAAAATTACTAAAATGATATGTTTTTTTTTTTTTGTCACTTATCAGACATAGGAGGCTGGAGCAATTACAGGTCTTCTATCCGTGCTGTTGTTGGAGGTAACCGCATGTGCATTTTACTCTACGATGAGGCAGGTCTACTCAGTGTTGCCGAGAGTCGCCCATTCTGGATCCAGTGCAAGGCCGGCCTGGTGACGGTCGGTAAGGGAGGTCAAGACGAAGGATTCATGGAGTGGAACGCCACTGAATGCCACCAGCGGGTACCAGCTGCTCTACATGTTGGCATAGCTACCTGGCAGGTATCCGGTGATTGGGTGTTTAACTATCAAATAAACGGGTAGATGATGTCAATCGACAGAATCCAATAGGAGACTTTTGAGACGCTGGGTGGCAGCAGAGTAAGCGGTCCTTTTCCATTGTTCTTATCAGACGTGCGCATGCTCAGAACTACGCGCGCATGCTCAGAGCAAATGGAAAAAGATATGGGTTAGTAGGCCTATGTTAATGCAATATTTCATTATACGAACCAACACATGATGCAGTAGCGTAGCCAGGTTTATTTTGGGGGAAGGGCTAGGGGTTCGGCCATTTCAAGGGATCTACGGGGTTATAAGGTCCAGTTTTTAATGTGCGGCGCTTTCACGCTTTCAAAAGCCTTGACATACATTGTATAGGCCAATGTTCAAACTGAACGCATATCAACACACTGCAGATGAAGTGGCGACAGACCATAAAATACAATAAAATTCCGTGTGCAAGGAGGGAAAGAGTTCTTACTGGGGTGAAGTTATCCCTTCCCCTCCTGCTACGCCACTGGCATGATGTAATCAGAGGAACAACAATGGTGTCAGCATAGCATTGTGTACATAAAATATCAAGCTTTGTTAATTTATCAGAGAAGGTTCGATGTTGTAGCTGATTTTCCTATAATACATTTGTAAATAGCTTGTTTGGGATCCAGTACTATTAAAAGCAACATTTCTTCAAAACATGGATCCTGGGATATTTTGGAGGAATGATTGTCGTGCTCTTTTGACAAGACGATCCTTTTATTACCGAACATAAATAGCGCCCTCTTGCGTAACTAAAATGAGATCAATACCTTGTGTATTGTTAAGTGACGAATAACTAAATTAGAAATAGTTTTAAAAGAATTGGTATTACATCAACATGGCTGTTTCACAAGCCTTTCAAGAAAGTTAAAGCGTACTGCATTAATTAATCAACATTTTTGGAATCTTCAGAAGTAATTTAAAACAATGGTCAAGTGATAATGTTTTGAAACTAAATAACAAAATGGGGTATTGTTCATGTCACTTGTCGACAGTTTTAAACTTGTTAGATTATTTACACTCGGCTAGTTTTAAATGCACGCAACGCTGAATGTATTTTTAATGCTATTCTGTGTACGAATATTGAATCAAATAATGATTGTCGTGCTTGTTCATTGGCTTGTCTTAGTATTGGTATGATTATAATTATTAGGTCAGAAATTCACAAATTTGCCTATAAATGTACACGATTTGCCGTTATTTTCATAATTAATGGATTTGGGTTTATAGCGTACTAGCAAATACTGTAACAATGACCTATTTAAAGTTTTGTGTGCATAGATGCTGTGAAAACAGGCAGAAAAAAAATTTGTTCTAGTAGTCTGGTTTCCTGACCATACTTGAGACAAAACGGAGCAATTTATAGAAGGCTGGGAATTAGGCCTATCGGGTAGACAATCGTTGTAAAACGTAGTACATTTCAACCTTTCTTGAAAACGACAGCACCAGGTGCATGGCGATTTCACAGGATGCTGGAGACTGCTATTTACTTATGGTCTAGTACGGTATTTCGTAATAATTCAGTAATATTGTTTGTTGATGTTTGCAAATGTTGTATACTATACCTTTTAAGACAATATTAGAGAACAAACTATAACACCCAAATTTTTAACATTAAATGTCTAAATGTATCAAGTTTTACTTCAAATTAAAGCTCTTGCCGACAGAGACTCAGTGGTCTAATTTGTTTTTTAAAATCTTTCGGTTTTTGAGATATGCCCCTTTAAAATGTATAAAGTTGTCGTACATGTACTTTGTGTGCCGCTAATTTGACAATAATAGTGTTTGGATACCCCATTTCACAAAAGTTACGTAAATATTTCAAGTTATACATCAAATTTAAACTATAATTATGAGTGGAATTCAAAGATGGTATTTTCTTTCAAATATGCCTCTTATTTCATATAAAATATTGGCTGTTGAAGTTTACAAACGTGCGAGATTTTTAATGGTTTTTTTTTCAGACGAATGTAAGCCCACCTCACAGTTCAAATCTACACTACACCAGTTTTCCACAAACTTGTATGTGTTACGAGCATCATTCGGCCCTTCGTACATGATATTGAACCAGTTTAGAAATTGTTGTGCAAACCGGAATCTTTGGGGGTTTACTTTCCCTTAATACATTGCATGTTTTGGTGAAAGCACATGTTAAAAATAGATAATGTGAAGATGGAATTTGCGTCGGGTATGATGAAGTAAATTAGAACAGAGATTTCTCTTTTTGCCCTTTCCCGACGTAATAAATGAAGCACTGTATGTTCAATGCTTTCAGACAGCCTGTGTGAAAAAAAAATCCACAGGCTTACTCGAGCGGGATTTGAGCCCACGACTTCCTGCAGTACCAGTACAGACGCCTTAACCACTCGACCACCGAGCTTGTCGGGGGGTACGTCGGCTAGCCGATTCGAATCCAGTGCAGCAGCGGGTACCGCGTATGATCAATGTGAAGATGGAAATTTGCGTCGGGGATGATGATGTAAATTAGAATGGAGAAAACAACAATAATTTATCTTTATTTCGTGCGAAAAAAAATTTAACAGTTATATCTTACACTTTACTGTTAAAATAGAAACCAAGGAATCCATGGTACTTTTGAGCGGATGAACACTTTGTAAATCTACATTTTAGCTTTATTTTGATTGTACTGCTCAATAACACTCCAGACAACGTACTAATGTGCGAATCCAAGATGGGGTCGTTGGTTTCATATCAGTTTGAACACTTTTTCTTGAAATTTCCAACTTTTGGGGGCTAAAAACACAGAATATTTCGCCGAATATATCAATGTGATCATGTTTCACCTATTGACCTTTCAACTTCCATCGAAAATCTCCAAGAAGCTAAAACAAAACACGAGATTTCAACGAGACCTCCAAACCCATTCACGTGTCGAAAATTATATATACATGTACTACTCAAAAAATGAAAGGATCAAACTTAATTATTAATTTGTTTTAACCCCTCTAGTAAAATTGACTTTGAAACACCTGACTGAGCAATTGCATCATCTCACATTCTGTGGTGCTTAACCAAGCATGGACATGAGCTGCAGTATACAATGAGTAGAATCAACTTCAGTACACACCTGACTGAAATTTTCAAAGGCAAATGTCTGATCCTTTCATTTTTTTGAGTAGTATATATGTATCGGCAATCCGCCGAAGTCGCACTCGAAAAGTCATCTTCAAAAACACGTACATAAAGTATTACTTTACTTTAATTTGGGGTAAAAACGATGACACACTCGGGGAGTGAAAATTTCTTAATGGCGAAAATGTGCCAACCTTACCGATTGGAGCAATACAAATTTGCGACCTAAGATCTGGTTGGCCAAGAGTATTGTAGGAGTAAGTGTTCACGACGGATGCGCGGTGATAATGCAGATGATCGGCATTTAGAAGTCTCGTCATGATTGACTAATCAGTGCAAGGGCATTTCGGATTGGTCAAAAGTTGTATCAACGAAGGGCGCAAAAATAATAACGTAGTTTAAGTTTTATACAGTTGCAAACTTGATAAAATTAAAAACATTTCCTATACAGATAGAACAAAGAAATTATTTATTTTGTCATTTTGAAAACAAATTTATTCAACAAAAATTTAGCAGGTAAACCTGGCGGGAAAGCCGCTTATTCCTTCGCCTTCATTTGAAAATGGGGAGTAGGTTCCGGCGGCGATTTCTTGTCAAGGTTGGGGGGACGCAGGAAAAAGCAACCCAACCAACAATAAATGTTAAAGCATTTTGTACTCTGTGTCTCTTGCGTATATCCTTGGAAATGTTTGACAATGTGTGCTGATCTTTGTGTAATCTGGTGCATACTTGCTCATGTGGTGCATGTAAAAGCCAATGACCCTTAAAATGTATATGACAATATTGAGGGGACGTGTCCCCCCGGGATCGCCGCCCATGGTGTAATGTCTCATTGGCAAGTTTTTCTAATGCTAACCAATTAGCAATTCAATTTGAACATGTATTTTTGGGGGTGCCACACCCAAAGAGCGCCGACAAAGACATTTAAAGAAATGGTACTACTACTGGGGCGGATCCGGTACTTTCTGGAGGGGGGGCGGGGGGAGTCTGGCGACAGAGAAAAAAATGTAACCATCCCCTTCCTCCACATACAACCCAACACTAACGTTAGACAACGTTGAATCATCAGATTTCCGGTTTTCATTATATATATGCGGCCGTTATAACCAAGAAGATATGAAAAAACCAAATTTAACCACAAAACTATCTAACATTATTTTACTGCCATCTGGACTAGTACCGAAATGTGTTAATATAATGGATACATAATTGTTACCATCGACAAAAAAGTAACGCAACTTATTTACCCAAATATACACTGAATTACTTAACTACCACTGAAGGATTAATTCTCAATGTTGAAAGTCGCACACTGCCACACCCAAAGTCAAAAACAAAACTATCATCAGCAATATTTAAACTTGATTCCCTAAAAGCAAAACTCAATATTGTTTTCTGACAGCCCCAAGCACAGCATGTGGATTTTACTGCAGAATTCTAGTTATAGTTTAGGTATAGTGAGTTACTTATTATTGACAACATATTTAGTTGCAAAATACCCACAGCATAAGCTTCTGTGCAAAAGGAAAACACACTATATTGAAGCAAATGCCTAAAGACTGATAAAGACTGGTGAACTAAAGGGCAGTTTTTAGGCTAATAGGACCCTAGTTGGTAAATAGGACGGATCATCCAAAATTAAAAGAAAACATGGTATTATAATTATCAGGCATATTCGTCTAACAGTTTCTGAATACATGTAGAAAACTTATTATACCACAAGAACACCAGCGTTATGTGGCAATGTTGTAATGATCGCATATCGAAAGCTGGAATAACCCGGACCACACTAAATGTTGATTTATTCGGTTAAGTACCGGGGCGCATTAGAATGAATCTACTTTAGCATTGATATGTAAATGTGCACAGTTCAGTGGTCAGGGCGGGTAATTTGAATAGGGAGTGGTGTACGTGGTGTGTGGGTTGCTTCACGAGATCACTTCACGCTTGCGAGCAGCAACGAGCGCACACGATTTTTTGTTTTTGTTTTGTTTTTTGTTTACACCATGCGTTGACAAAGTTAGCTTCTCCAAACTCTTATTGGTCGTTACAAGAACAGTAACAGTGGTCATAGCTATCCTAGCCTGAAGGTCTTGACTTGCATAGATCAGGTGTACGTTTCCACTTTTCCCCACAGAGGGTTTTTGTGGTTTTTCGTACCTGGCAGTCAAGAGAGCAACGACATTAAAGTGATATTACATTGTGTGCGAATAAGGGTACATTGAGCATTATCTCATGCTTGTTGAATTCTATACAATTCATAATGAAATGACGAGACAATAAGTGAAGGGCCGTTACGTAATTAGTATTGTACAACTTGCTTATTTGAAGTGTTCAATGTTCACGTTAATGAACATTTGTAATTAAAACACACTGGGCCAGCACGCCCGGTTGCTGCCGCATGCAGTAATACCAAACCATGTCGGTTTATTGTTTGTGTATAATGGAGTGGAAATGATAAAACCCAATATCGATACATGCAATGTTGGGCAAACCTACAATGTGTCAATACACAGTATTTAACAAAGTCCTATCACTTCCTGACAACTGATCAAATTCTTAGAGATTTGTTTCCGTCACATATACACAAACACATTTACGTCTGAAACATGACAGCAGTCACTAGGAGTGTGATGGTATTAACCAGTTCGCGCCAGGATTATTTTGCCAAAAATGTCTATTTTCAAAAATGGCAAAATATAGCAGCCAACTTCTGATATACAGCCAAACGCCACAAATACTGATTTGCAAGAGCCATTTCAACAGTATTTGTACAATATTTCTTGCCGAAACCTCATATATTTCAATACTCCGGGTGCACCCACCGGAGCGTAAATTGTAGAACAACAGGCCGTGCACAGCGGCCAAGTTCAAGTTCAATACACGGTCTGCCTCCACAGACTTCTCGGACTTTGTGTGTGTGTGTGAGTTTGTATATGCCGGCAATCGTGGACCTAGGACAAAAGAATTCGAGCGTAGACAAAGAGGTCCACGTTTGACCAAACGTCCACGATTGAAAATCGTGTACAAAACCAATGGGAGGCCTTCCGAAAAAGTTAGAGTATAAACAAAAGAGGAACAATGGGAGGTCCACGATTGCACCCGTTTACATGACTGTGTGTGTGTACGTGTCAATGGTGCAGAGTGAGCTCGTTTATGTGACTGGGAAGCCACGCTTCGAGGACGCGTTGCAAATCGAGGTCGTCCTCGATTTGCAATAACGTTAAAAATGGACACTTCATGCAAAGTAATGACGACCAGTGAAATATTTCGCTTTTTAAAAGCAGTCCTCGGTGTACGGGAGTGACGCGCGGAGTGTGACTTTACACGCCCTTATTTCACCCCGGAGAATCGCTTCAGATGTGCCCGGTAATGTAAAGAGCGCCCTCTCTAGTTCTTCGTGAGGGAGGATGCGCGCTTAATTAAAGTTTATTAAATGAATTCAAGCGGAACGCGTCCTCTATCTCTTTCGCGTTCCTCCATGCTCTTCGTGAACACGCATCTTGAATTCTGGTGAGTACATATCCTACAAGCTTTCATTTTATTACTAATTAATTGTGTGTGGAAAATCGCCCTAAAATGACGATGTTCTGAGAAATGTATGCTCTCAAATGAAATAACGTTAAAGCCCACAGAAATGATGGTGTTTACCAATGGAGGAATAAGCCATAAATCCGTCCACCACCTAAAACCTCGTGCACAAAGTCTATAAGCCATGACCGAAAAAGTCGCATATTCGTTGGCAAGAAAAATGTGTGAATGTTGCCCTTCTAAATTGGCACTTATTCTTCACATGTTCAATTTTGGGTAGTTGTCATAAGCCAATTACTAAAGAAGGGGAAAATACATGGTGGCTGGCTGCGGCTGTGGAACTCTTTCCACTCCTACTTTCAAGTTTTAATACTAGGCCTACATGTAGAAGTAATACGTATGCTTTGTATGATTGATTATTTTCAGTCTGTCCATGTGTTTCTACATGCCACTCATGGAAGTTGGGTTAACAACATGGAATGCAGGGATCAAGACACAAAATTAGGCCGTAAAGTAAGTACTCCAGCAGAAATAGGGTTTGATTTTGGGGCATTTTGGGTCATCTCGTACCCGAGTTAACTCGCACCCGAGTCAACTGGTACTCCCTCCTTTTGAATGGAGTATGAATGGACAGTTCCAACAAAAACTGTAAATGTTACCATCAAAACGTCTACAATAATGGTAGTTACGCCACCAGAGATGTTTAAGATCCTGGTACATGATAACTTAAACTCTGGAATACAAGTCGAGATGTACTGTTCATTGGTCATCAGTCATCTTCCATGATACAGATGCTTTTTTGGCCCCCAAAATAATCAAATATTTGAAGTCTCGGGTACGACTTGACTTGACTTGGGTGTAAATTTTGGGGTACGAGTTGACTCGGGTACGAGTTAACCCGCGTATGAGTTGACCCATACCCCAGTCATAGCTCCACCCAGTGCCTGTGTGCCCCCCTCCACCCCCCAACAAGCCCTAAGTCACTCATAATTGACCCCCTTATCCCCAATCCACCCCCCCCTTATCCCCAATCCACCCCCCCCCCATCCCCTTATCCCAAATCCACCCCCCCATCCCCAATCCACCCCCACATCCCCTTATCCCCAATCCACCCCCCCTCCCCCCCATCCCCTTATCCCCAATCCACCCCAACCATAGACAAAATAGAATAGCATGCATCCAATCCACAAACATAATTTTTTTTAAGAATACCATTATTTGAATGTTATCGGTAATATGAAAGATATGACAATGGTCATAAATGGGTCAGTCCACAGGGTTGGGACACGGTGTGTGATATGACCATATCATTAACCCTAACAGTCCTGAATCCTCCAATTTCAATAGGATTTTCCACAACACACTTTGGGTGTTAGGGTTAAAACCATCATTACATTTAATTCATGTAACATCCATCTTTGGGTGTCGGGTTATTTGAGAGTTTTCAATCATGTAAGTTATATGTTAACCAAAAATGAAAAAAAAGTGTCATTTCAATGTAAAAAACATAACAAAGGAATTGTTGGACACAGTGTGCATGTTACGTCTATTTTACATTGTAAAATAGACGTAACATGCACACTGTGTTTAACATTTCTTTTGTTATGTTTTTTAACACTTTAATAAATTAATATGGGAAATTGATTACGTACACTAATTAAAAGACACACTTTGCAACACTAAAACACCTCTTTTAATGTAGTCAGTGTCCACATGTTGCAGAGATAGCAAGAATTTGAAGAATCTGTGCAGACGTAACATGGACACCATGATAGACCATGACCATACACGTATTTCTGCTGTTGTGCTGCGTTTTGATATTGAATACCATAACAAATGTTTTTGGTGTTGCAGTTTGTGTATTTCTAGAAGTGTTTAAAATGTTACAACAGGAAATTTGCATTTTTCAGGTCCCACCATGTCAGTACTAAAGGTTATGTAGAGACTGGCTTCATTTTTCATCAGAAAATTGGTCAAACTGGTTACATGTATGTCCAACTGACACATTTTGCATCGTATTTTGGGTAAAATATAATTTGCATGATTTTAAACTTTCTAAAATATTGCCCACCCAAAGACTGATGTCAACCTCGTGGATTGACCCAAATATATGTAATCATTTTCTGTCTTTATTGTTAGATGGCGCTACCATCATGTGACCCACAGTGCAGTAGTTCTGCTCCTTTGAGGTGTGTCTGCCCCAAGACCAGCTGCAAGGATGACGGTGGCCAGCCAGCCGCGGCATGTCATACTTGCCTCACTGACGAGTCACACAGGTCACCTGACGAAGTACAACCTACTGAGGACTGTGGTGTGACAGTCATGCAGACAAGTAATGTGGGTGGTCAAAGAAAATGGGACAAGAAACACTTTTGTTTTTACTGTGATGAACCTCAGTCCAAGTTGCCCCGTCATCTCCAGTCTTGTCATAAGGAAGAAAGAGAAGTTGTAGAGATTGCCTCTCAGACCGACCGTAGTGCACGGAAAAATCTTCTGTTGAAAATACGCAATGTTGGTAATCACAGGCACAACTGCCAAGTCCTTCGACAGGGTGAGGGTGTTCTCATTGTAGGATATAGGCCCAATCATAAAGCAGATCCACATGCCTATGGACCGTGCATATATTGTTTTTGCTATTATGTACGTAGCGATCTTTGGAGACACCAGTGCCCACTGAAGCCTGCCCTCCCTGCACAGAATAATAACAGCAGGACAAGTCGTGTGCGCGGACGTGTAGCTCACAAGAGTGATTTATTAAAACCTCCCCCTGCTGGAGTCTCTTTCAAGTTGAACCAGGTTCTAAGTCCGATGAAGAGAGATGATGTGGCTCTAGTAGTCCGGAACGATCCACTGATTATCAAAGTGGCCAAATGTGAATACCTGAAACTTGGCCACGACATAGGTCAACATGGCTACATCCGAAACAAAGTCAGGGAATTGGGTCGTCTTGTCATCCAATTGCGAAAAAACACCAACCAACCAAATGCAACACTTGAGGCATTTGTGCATCCCCACCGCCTCAACGACATAGTCACTGCCGTTCGTGATATTGCAGGATTCAGTGAAGTCGACCAGTTGTATCATGTTCCATCTCTAGCACTGAAGATTGGACATTCCATCAAGAAGTGTGCCCTGATAGTCAAAGGAAATGCTCTAGAGTGTGGTCTAAATCAGAAAGCCGAACAAGCCGAACAGTTTCTGCAGTTGTGTGAAATGAAATGGCAAGAAAGTGTTTCCACCCACGCGCACAGAACACTTCACCAAGGAAAGCGTAACAAACCTGTCATTCTCCCAACAAATGCTGATGTGGTCAAAATGTCGTCGTTCATCCATGACGTTGGTGACAGAGAATTCCAAAGCCTTAAAGCTGCCCGGGGGAAACGAATAAGAGCACCTTGGAAGAAATTGAATGAGGTCACACTTTGCCACCTCATTATGTTCAACCGCAGAAGGCAGGGGGAGGTTTCCAAGATGACGGTGGAGGATTTCACCAAGCACAGTGCAGCTGTTGTCAATAGGGACTGTGTGCTCACTGATATAGAAAGGCATCTATGCAAAATGTTCAAAGTTGTTGAAATTGTCGGTAAGAGGGGAAGAACTGTTCCGGTACTTCTGAGCACTGAGGCGATGACCTGGTTGAATGCATTGGTTGCCAAGAGAATTGAAGCGGGAGTAGCACAGGATAATCGTTACTTGTTTGCACGGTGTTGTTATGGGGGCCCGGGCCATATACGAGGAAGTGACTGTCTCCGAGCATATGCAACTGAAGCAGGCCTTGAGAATGCCAACAGCATCCGCTCTACCAAACTTCGGAAACATGTAGCGACCGCATCACAGATTCTTGCCTTGAAGGAACATCAGCTGGAGACACTTGCAGATTTCATGGGTCATGATTTGCGGGTCCATCGTGAATACTACCAGTTGCCAGATACTGTCCAGAGGGTCACCCAACTGTCACGACTGTTCCTGAGCTTGGAGAGGGGCAACCTGGCATCCCAGCATGGCAAATCACTGCAAGAGTTACATGTGACTGGAGGTAAATATCTCGCCGTTTATACAACCTCCCCCATGCCCCATTAACCCCTCCCCTAATGCCTGTCTCCCTCCCTGCACCCCTTCCCCCTATATTCTCTCCCCCCCCCCCCCCTCCCGAATGAAATGGCAAACTTGCCCTCCAAAAATGCATTGATCATTTCTTTGTATATTCGCAGAAGGCTTCACAACTGATGAGGACAGCAGCGATTCCTCCGACTACTCGGATTCGAATGATGATGATGATTCCAGTGCAAGAGGTAAGTTGTGTCTGTCTGTCTGTCTGATTGAACAAGGTACCTGCGCCAAAATTGGAGGTTTTACAGTAGTTTAATTCTCAAGTTTTCTGTGTTATAGGACTGGGTGTAACCAGTGTCCCATCCACTAGTGAGGCAGCTTCAATATCTGGACGAATGAAGCTTCGTCTCAGGACTGCACGAGAGAAGAGAGACGTGGCATCCCGGCCTGACAAATCACTGCAAGAGTTACCCGTGACTAGAGGTAAATACTGTCTAGTTGGCAGACACTCTCCCTCCCCTATCCCACCTTTTCTCCCCCCAGCCCTCCCCCCGCCCTCCCCTCCAACCTCTGCCCTAACTGCCTCCAATCTTTCCCCATTCTGTCCCCTCCCCTTCCTATCCTATCCCCCCCCCCCCCCCATGAAATTGCAAACTTGGCCTCAAAAAATGCATTGATCATTTCTGTGTATATTGGCAGAAGGCTTCACGACTGATGAGGACAGCAGCGATTCCTCCGACTACTCAGATTCGAATGATGATTCCAGTGCAAGAGGTAAGTTGTGTCTGTGTCTGTCTGTGTCTGTCTGTCTGATGGAACAAGGTACCTGCGCCAAAAATTGATGTTTTACAGTAGTTTAATTCTCAAGTTTTCTGTGTTATAGGACTGGGTGTAACCAGTGTCCCATCCACTAGTGAGGCACCTTCAATATCTGCACGAATGAAGCTGCGTCGCAGGACTGCACGAGAGAAGAGAGACGTGGCATCCCGGCCTGACAAATCACTGCAAGAGTTACCCGTGACTAGAGGTAAATACTGTCTAGCTGGCAGACACTCTCCCTCCCCTATCCCACCTTTTCTCCCCCCGACCCTCCTCTCCGACCTTCCCTCCAACCCCTGCCCTAACTGCCTCCAACCCTTCCCCATTCTGTCCCCTCCCCTTCTATACATCCTATCCTATCCCCCCCCCCATGAAATTGCAAACTTGCCCTCAAAATGCATTGATCCTTTCTTTTTATATTTGTAGAAGGCTTCAAGACTGAGGACTGCAGCGATACCTCTGACTACTGCGACTCGAATGATGATTCCAGTGATAGAAGTAAGTTGTTTTTGTCTGTCTGTTTGGCCGTCTTCGTCTGTCTTTCTGTCTCCATTTGTCAGTCTGGCTGTCTGTCTGTATAAGGTGGCTGCGCCAACAGTGAAGGATTAAGTGCCTTAATTATCATGTTTTCTGTGCGTTATAGGACCGTGTGATACCAGTGTCCCATCCAGTAGCCGGCCACCTCCAATATCTGGACGAGTGAAGCCGCGTCCCTGGACTGCACGGGAGAAGAGAGACGTCACGGAGGGCTTACAGAGATTCTTCTTGATGAGGACACTTCCTGGCAAATTTGACATTGAAGCAAGCTGTCCTGTGGCACTTCAGACTCGAACGTGGAGGAACATTAAAGACTTTTGCAGGAACACAATGAAGCTCAATGGCCGTTCTAGTGAACGTTAAGGGTATTCTTGGCCTTGTGAACGGACACTCAAAAAGTTTGTCGGAGCAGAATTAGTACTCAGTTGCTCAATACAGGCAACCACTTAAGAAATGCAAAGTGTGCACCACATAGCTAAGGATGCTCACTGATTTCAGAAGATATTACGAAACTGAAAGCCATCAGACATGTATCATATTGAGGCCATCTTGTGCGCTGGCTGGGAGGCAATTAAGTCTCGTGCCTATTTGGATTAGGAGAACAATGACCATCAGTTGAGTGCGATAATCTGTTGAAATAAGTTATTAAAATAGGACATGAAGTACCTTTCGTACAGAAAGACAATATCGGGAATCAAATGATAAGACATGATGTCATACGCCTAAAGGGCCTCTATTTTTCACAAACATGCCATTTTTTGTATGGTGTCCTCAATTTGATAGACAACACTCGCATGATAGAAATGGCCTCTATTTGATAGAATACTAAGTATGTCCTCAATGTGCATAGGTGCACATGTATGGGTGTGTGTGTGTGTGTGTGTGTGTACAAAACAAATGAGGGATTAGCGTGTTGAGACGTCACCCGGAGGTGAGTCGAGGCAAGCTTGACGTTTTAACCCGTCAAGCCGTGTCCGTGTATAAAAACAGCCAGATCGTGTTAACACGTCCTCTGACGCGAACTGGTTAAAGACTAACTAAAACGCCCACATTTCTTTTGACTTTTGGACTTATCTGATAGTTTATGCCTCCCCAAAACTAATGTAACAAGTTTCATGATTCTGAAAAATCAAAAAAAAAGTTGTTGAGCCTTTTCCTTTTGAGCCACTTTGACTCGATTCAGAAAAGGCCGAGGTCAACTGCGTGCCGTATCGCGCGAGTATTGACGTATACGCGTAGAAACATATGACGTCACTGTATTATACGACAATGTTTTACGTAGAGTCTGTACGTATTTTTTTGTCCAAGGCTAGTATTACTTGCTGTGCTTTTTGCACATGATTCAGGTGTAACACTACGGTAAACATATTTTAAAGTGTTGACATCTTTGTGAGACACATTTAGAATTGGGATTGTAGGCTTGTTCTTGCTGAAAAGCTAGTTATGATTCATACTTTCCTTTGTTTGCAGTCGGCTTTTATTGGGACCTGCGCGGTGAGTTGTGTGTGAGCTGATGCTATACTCTAGTCTGGCGACTTTGCTTATGCAGCCCTAAGGACCCGCACCTTCTCATACACACAATTTTTGTTATTAAGGTACCAGACTCAATCGCATGCAGCGTGCGTGTACAATGCACGTTGAGTCAAGCGAGCGTGGACAGGGAGACGGCCGGGGCTCTGGCTGCTCGAGCCGGCAACCGCAGGGAACGTCGTCGTGGTCTGGTGCGCGTGAGTCCGGGACAGGCTTGGAATGCTCGGTGCCTTTAGAGTTGGAATGGCTCCAGCATTCAAACGGAATTGTGCCTTCAAACCCAGCTGAGTTTACATACTAACACCATCATCAATACAGTCTTTGGCGAAATGTTCTGCACATATTTTCGACCATTTCGACAGCCCAAATCAGATATTGTATTGCCTACAAAGCAGACCCACTGTCGCCTTTGAAACTCCATTCAGCACTTGGAATCGCAGTAAGGTTAGGTCAGGGTTTTTGTCGCCCCCAATTACACACGATCGAGGCATAATGATTATCTCAGAACCATGCTCATACTGAAATAATATCAAAATTAGACAAAATAGACGGGAAAACGGAGGAGTTATGTCGACAAAAACTCTGCCAGCAGTATCAACTCCACGTACGTACATGCATAGTGTTTGGCTGTAGCATCAACCGACTCTACACGTGTACGTCACGGGGTCACGTACATACATTTAACATACATAATGAGTTTTCGCGAAACAGGATAAATGGTTCAGAACAACAACCCCCGTTTTAAATTTAAAAATCCCTCTCGTCTGCAAACTAATCTCCATCAGTTAAAAGAGTATTTGAACTGTCGGAAAAGTCCAAAAAGTCAACAAAAAATTTGCGTTTTAAATGCTCTTTAAGGGAATCCTTACCAGTATCAGTTTTCCAGAGGTATCGGTTTTACTACCGACAACAGTTTGGAGCAGTGCTTGTATGGACCTTAACCCCTTGCGTACGGATGACGCCATATGGCGTCAAAAAAAGTGCCACCAGACCGGATGACGCCATTTGCCGATGTTTTGTGCAGTTTCAATCCATTGTTGGATTATTTTGTATGTTACGCTTGACTGCACAAATGTAGCGGTTCGCTTGGCTGCCAGAACCGCCGCGACACCCCGACGTCTCCCGTAAAAACCGTACTCAAGGGGGTTAATTAACACATCTACATTTCAATTGCATTTACATTATTAGTTACAATGACATCTATTCACTAGTACTGTTCGTTTCATTATAGTACTTGTCTATATGATTATTTTACATATATATTTCTTTCAAGGAGGTATCGATTTTATACAGGTAGGATTGCGGTTTACTCACTATTCTGCAGGGTGTAGAAAGTATTACTAGCCTGAAACTGTTTCAAGTATTTGTTTGCTTTGTCATAAAAAGTAAAAAATTTCAAGATACCATTTACACAGCATAACTATTTTTGTTTTGATTATTACCACTTCTTTTGAAAATGTATACCACTGAATGTTTTTTTACTTGGTATGACTTTGGAGCTGCTGTGCCAGGACGCGCAGACGTGAGTTCACGTCGTCCCATTCCAGGTAGCCTCCTTCAAGATGGCGTCCGCTAGCCTTAGTCACGTGGAAGCCACTGCGGCCGTGAAGGGCTCGGCGGTTGTTGAATGTCATGATGTCGCCTGCATGAATCAAGGACACAAATGCACAGAGGGCTTAATAGAATTGATTACTCCTGCTTATAAGGCTTGCAAGCACCGGGCATCACTAGAGGGGGTTGTGTGTTGGGTTAAACACTCCCCAGCGGTTGATTTTTTTCAGAAGACTATTTTCGCTTTCAGCAAAAATGTGTTGTGGCAAGCAAATTGCACAGTGTACAGTACGTATTTGTGATTTGTTGAAGGTTTCGGGGGGCAAACTATATTTGTTGTTTTTAGGTTAATTCTTTTTAGTAGAGAATCCATAGGTTGTTTACACATGTGCACAAGCTTAAAATTCATTGCTATTCCAAGAAATATGTGAGCCTTTAAAGGGGCAGGAGGGGGGTTAGAATATATATTTACCTATATTTGCCAAAAAATGGTCCCCAAAATGTTTTGCTCGCAACAAAATTGTATACAAGGGGGGGGGGGGGGGGGGGGGGGGTGGTGGGGTTGATACTCATCTGGGCCCAATTTCATAGCGCTGCTTAACGTTAAGCAGAAAAGTTGTCCTAACTATAGTAGGAAAATTTGCTTAAGCATTAGCGTATTTCATGGCCAAGTCGTGCTAGCCTAACCATTCCATTTCTGATATGATTCTACATGGCATAGAATCACTTGGCTACCGCAAGGACTCGGTTCGCCTTAGCAGAGAGAAAGTGTGGATGAAACGTCTTCGGACTATTCAACCACATGGTCTCAACATCCAGGAAGGGAATGATTAACTCTTAATTTTTCCCCCATTGTCATACCCTCTTGGGGTATCTTGCCCACTTGGGGTTGTCTTTCCATTTCCTGTATATCCTTACCACTTCCCTTTGTTCCTGCTCCTGTCCTATACCACCTTCTACCCCCCCCCCCCCCCCTTTACCACACTCCTTTGTCCCATTTCCCCAGCTTCATCCCTCTCGTCTTAATCCCTCCCCTCCTTCCCCCTTCCCCCTTACCCTAACCACACTTCCTTTTTTCCTGGCTGTCCTTTACCCTCCCTTTGATGTTTACCCACTGCCAGGCTCCTTTGCATCCCTCTTTTGTGTTTCTCCACCCACCCCCTCATGCATGTGTGTTCCCGCCTACATGTTTGTTTCTTGTACTCTGTCATCTGCCTTTGAGAAAGAACTTGCTTATTAAGTTCGAAACGTCAGGCCAGCTAATTTGTTCGATTTTCTTATTTTTGGTGCACAAGTACATTTCAAATTCCACACAAACATTTGTCCACTCATCCACAACATTACTGTTTTCATATTTTCTAAGTTCTGCACCAAAAACGAGTGCACAATCATAGAATCTGAGAAGTGTGAATACCTTGTTCCATTTTGTACTTTAGTAGATTGTCAGGGTGTACCAGCATGTTGGAGTATTTGTGAAGGGCTTGGTAGATGGGCATCACCTGGTCAAACGAAGCTCTGAGCATGGGGTCCCTGCTATGATCACTGATGGTGATTGACTCAATTTCTCCTTCTGCGTTCAGTCTAGATAAAAGGAAAAGTGCATGTACAATCCTTATACATCATAAGCCGTGGTTCCATCTGACGTATTTTTGTCAATCTACCGCGACTTTTCTGTAGAATGATAAAAATTAAGTCCAATGGGGACACGCGGTAAACTAATGTCCCTGTCAACTTACCGCTATATACCTTGATGTAAAACAACCAGGCCGAAACTGACAGACAACCCTGTACGTGCATACAACAACTATGTTTTTCGTCCGTTCGCTGCTTGAAACACGGCAGATTTGAGCGATTTTAGCGCGCAAAAAAATTACGCTGGGTTACCGCGTCTATCTCGTTTAGGTCAAAGGCGATTGTGCACAGCGCCCGCAACGTGTGGCATTCTGCCAGCCTTGCAAGGGCAATTTTGGCCCTCACAAACCCTATTGTATAACACGGAGTTCAAATTCGAATTCGAACTCGGGGCTGTGAAGGGCAAAATTGCCAGAAAATTGATTTTTGGTTTTCACGAAGAGACGAATTTGAACTCCGTGTTAATACAATAGGGCTGTGAAGAGCAACATTGCCAGAAAATGGATTTTGGGTTTTCACGAAGAAACGAATTCGAAGTTATACAATAGGGTTGTGAGGGGAAAAATTGCCCGGAAATGAATATTGGGTTTTCACGAAGAGACAAATGACACTCTGTGGGGCAAAACGGGCCATTTCTCGCTTCTGAGTTTTCACGAAGAGACAAATTTATTAATCAATTAATAACTCTGTAATTAATTGACTTATCGCTCAGCTGCCAATGACTTGTGAAAGACCGAGAACTGAACTTTAACATAGTGTCAACAATGAATCAACATGTGGTATAAATGCAGGTAATATCTTCAATTTTAAAAATAAGCAGCTTAAATCCTGATTTTCTTGTAACTTTTTGTTTAGTGCGGAGAGGCAAATTTCGTCTGTTCGTGAAAACAGTGACGATATGATACCCGAGGTCAAGGGGTTAAAAACTTTTAAAAATCCAACAAAATCATAACCTTGATTGAGTGGATCATTAAGTGTTTAATAGCTGGCCTCGGCCTCGGAGGATGTGGCCTCGGCCTCGGCCTCGGAGGATGTGGCCTCGGCCTCGGCCTCGGAGGTTGTGGCCTTGACTACAACACTGATCTGTTATTAAAATCGGAATGCGATGCAGCGTTTCACTCTTACTCAATGGTCGGATGCCGGGCATGCTGGTAGAAGCCACCGTAGTGATCTTTGCCCACGTCAAAGAATTCAAACTGAACAGTCGTCAGGAGGCGAAATGCATCCGGGTCAATTTGCTTCAGATCATTGGCAACCTTGAAGCCATCAGAGAAGAGATTCTCACCGCCGATCCCTTCTGCTTGCTCTATACAGTGCAGCATCTGGATCTGGTGTACACAAATAAATAACAACCCAAATAAAGACACTGTTTTTCGTGATTTCAAAGACTGTTTTTCGTGACTCAATTCATTTAAAATAAATTTTCCATTATCCATTTTCAAGAATAAAATGGAAAATTTACATGTCTGCTGTAAAAACACAAACAGTAAAAATTAGTTCAACATCAAACAATTTAAACAAAAAACAAACAAATCAAATATATGTACATGTACTTTAGAGTGTTCCATTTCCTATCCTCCTCCCCCATGCCACTACAGAGGAATGCCGCCATCCCGAACATTCGGCTGTACCGAACACCATCCTTGGCTCCCAAATGTTGCGTACAAAACTTACCGAACATTGTTGTTGAAAAAAGGCAACGGATTTTTAAAAAAATGTACTGGGCATTTGGGCTGTTTGTAATTCGCAAACGGCCGCAGCTTTATGTTGAAGAGTGACAGGTGGCTATTACTTCCCCAAGGAATAGAAGGGAAAAGCAAACTGTTGCTTTAGAATTCGGTAAGCTTAGAAAGTATGAACATGTTTAAGTAATTCAATGGCCGGCACATGTTTAAAGTCGTCCTTAAGTAACCGGCGGTTGAAAATCACTATACCGAACGATCGCTATACCAGGGGCGGATCTAGGTTTTAACTAAGGGGGGGGGGGGGGGGGGTTTACCTGAGGTGATTGGACTACACACCCCAGCGTGCCGAATTTTCGACACCCGACACTGGTTTTTTTTTTTTTTTTCAGCCCAAGGGGGGGGGGGGGGGGGGGTGGTTTAAACTCCCAAAAGCCCCCCCCCCCCCCCCCCCCCCCCCGTAGATCCGCCACTGTATACCGAACAAAATCTGTGGATCCCGCACGCGCAATGTACATGTACATTATAGCGGCGTTCCACTGTATTTGTACATTGACCATTTATACACTCATGACTGAATTAACAGTTGGAAAGATTAAATGCTCTGACAGAGTATGGCACAAAAGAATTCAAATATTGACTCGTACGACATCTGAGGACCCTCAATCTCTTTCCTGACCTCATAAACTGATAGTGATGGATCAGTGGGTGAGCCTTATTGAAAGGAACTATGCAATAAAATATCCAGTTTTAATAGCTTTTTCCCACACATTGTGACCCGGCAGCACGAAACGAGCAGACAGTTGCAATATGGCTTTCTAAGTTACAAGCAGAAATACAATTTTTTTTATCTTTAAATTAACATCCCTGTTCTTTCACATCCCAAAGTTTTAAAACCAAATTCAATCTCAAAATAATTCTTTTTGTGGGGGTGATTTATTTTGTGAACTCGGGTTATAGTGTGCACTAGTCGATAACTTTGAGCTTCATTTTCTCAAAACATGGGGTCATATATTCATACTCCAACAACTTCAAAAGGCAGGTATGTATTCCAGGGTTGTATTCCAGTCCATCACAAGTCCGTGCAAGTCCATCACAAGCCCTCCAGTCCAAATACCAATCACAAGCTGTTCAAATGAGCTTTGACAAAGGGTTGCCAACTGCTGCGCTACTTGCGCTATTTTTGGCTTCGCAATATGGCGCAAGGAGTTTCGCAAGCTAACGCAGTTGGTGGGCAATGTACATAACACAAACAAAACTTGGAACAGAAATTCTTATCTTTAGGTGTCTCACCCCTGGTTGTCGAATGTAGTACGCTAGGTCTGTGTGCAAGGCCAAGGCACCACTTGTGTACGCTGCATTACTCGGGTCAAGTTTGCTCTTCACTTGGAAGGTTGGTCTGATAACAAAACAAATACTTATAATGCAAACTGTTCTTGGCTTCCAGTGCATCAGCTGCACTAGTTATTTGTTTGTTTGGGATTCTGTTTGAAATTGTTTTTATGGGGAGGAAGTACCATACAGAGAAATAGTCTTTTAAATTTCTGTCTGTGCAAAATGTTTAACAAGTGGGAGTAAGGAGTTCCCCCACCACCCCCGGATAGTCCACTGGCTTTGTTTTTCTTCATCTGGTCTCTCCCTTTATCCTTCCCCTTATTAGCTTCATTTTGTAGTCTTGGCAATATTTTGAATTTGCAATCCTACCACCCTTACCATTTTCCTGGGCCCAGATCAAAATAGAGGATAATTCTTTAACACTAACCTTCCCAAATCCTCCGAAATCCTCTTTGCCAAATGGAGGAATTTGCAGGATTGAGGGCATAAGGGGATTTTTACCTCTGGAGGAAAATCAGGTCATCCAGGTCATCAGGCCCAATCTGATGCTGGACGATTTCGGAGGATTGAGGTTACTGGGGTGTTTACGAAAACCCCTAGAGGATTTTGGAGGATTCATGCAATGGTCCCCATCAGAGGATTTTGGAGGATTCAGGTTACATGCAGCTTGAACACTTTGAAATCAGAGGATTTAGGTTACTTGGAGGAAAAAATGATGTACATGTACATGTAGAGAGTTAGGGTTAGCCGAATCCAGAGAAATTATCCCAAATTTTCAGACCTACATGTACAGACCCCTATTAATAAAGATGAACTGCACTTGCAAGGTGCATTAAATTTGCAAGCATTCCAAGGCGCCGGTCTAGATGAAGTAAAGAAAAAGTAACCTCAAAATTATTGGTGGGGATGGAAACTTGGAAAGCATGAATGAAGAGATGTGTTTTGAGCTGCTGCTGAAATAGTGTGATGAACTTCTATCAGTCTCCTGACGACGGGCTGAGCATACTGTCTGAAATGTTGAGTTCCCTCCGGTTCTTGCCTTTCACCATGCAAACCTTCAAATCTCATCAAACTTCTATCAGATTGTCAGGGGAGTTGTTAGACATTTCTTATGAGGTACCAACCTGTTATACTTACTTTATCCCAGTAACCGTGTCTTACAACACAAAAACAGTGGTCTGACCGGGCAGTGCGGCACTCCCCCCCACACTGCCCCCAAAACTGAGAATGTCCTCCACAGTAATGAAACAGTATGCTGGGCCCGCCATGCTGAAAAATGACCGACAATGAGAATTTGTTGTGCCGCGCCGACATAATTCTGCTCTTGTATGAAAGACTGTCCTTTAACCCTAACGTTACCGAATACTACAAAATACTACTTGAGTAAACTGTAGTATGCAGTACTATTACTACACTGGCCTATGAGAATTGAGTAGTATTTTGTAGTACAGTGTACTGTACCCCAAGCATGCGCGGAGATTTCTTGTTACATGTGGGGGGGATGATTTTTGAAAGGCCATCCTTGTGTGGAGCGCGACACGGCACGGGGTCCAAGGGACCGCTTAAGGGCCCCCTGGTGGGTTGCAGGCGCAAAGCCCTTGCTAGTGGTTGAGGTAAAGCCCCCTGGAGCCCCTGGGGTTTACACAATTTTAGGTGCAAAATTGTGTCAGAATTCAACCTTTTCTTGAGCTTGAATTGCAATAAATGACAATAATTAACACCTTCAAGCATTAAAAAATACAAAAGATCTTCAAAACTCAAATTTCTCATCCAATGTATTTGGAAGCGTAAGCGCCTCTTTGCACAATGGAGCTCTGGTCACCTAGCAACACAAATAATGCCTATGCATTATATTAAGAATAAATTATTTACAAAATAATTATTGCAAAATAATGCCTTGATGCATTTCGGTAAGGCATGATTAGAATGTGATTTGGTCTACACTTGACAAAAACTATGAAAACATATGGTGGACAATGATGTATACTTGACGACATTATAACTGGAATGCCGGAGATGCAAAACTCAGGCTCTAACAAAAGTTCCCAAACACCTATTTGCAGGACGCACAAACGTTTGTGTGTGAGTGCGCGCCGATTCCCAGTGAATGTCAGTTGAAGTATGCTATCGGTATTTTAATTACATTGGATTACATGCGCCGCACGTGCGTTCATACCGTCTATTGGCGCATAACAAAATCCGTTTGCCGTTGCAACATTCTATTGCCTTTGTTGGGTGTGTTAGTTGAGTGAAAACAATAAAATAAAAGGCCATCATCTTTGTTGGGATCTGAACTTACGGCGTGGGGTCCGGGGCCCGGTTAAGGGGCCCGTAAAATGTAGGATTCTGGATGCTCTGTGGTGCAATCTGAGGCGATTCCTGGCCACTTTCATCTGACTTTTTTTAAACAAAAGTTTTGACGATTTTATGGAGACTATAGATATCATGATTTTAGGCATTATTTTCTAGCCATTATTTTAGCCATGTCATGACTACAAAAGTCTAGACGGGGGCAAACCAAAACGGATAAATGCGAGCGCGAAGCCCTTACGGTGTGGGGTCCGGGGCCCGCTTAAGGGCCCCGGAAATGTTTGGAGTGTGGATGCCCCAGTGGTGCAATCTGAGGCGATTCCTGGCTACTTTCACCTGATTTTTTTAAACAAAAGTTGTGACGATTTTATGGAGAATATATACATGTATATCATGATTTTTGCCATTATTTTCTAGTGATTATTTTAGCCATGTCATGACTACACAAATTTAGACGGGGGCATTGAGTTTAAACGCACTGTGGGCAAAGAGCTCGGTATGTACAGGCGCGGATCCGGGGGGGGGGGGGGTGGCCGCGGGGTCACGTGGCCCCCAGTAAATTGAGTAAAACAAAAAGTAAGTTAGTACGCCTACCCTTAAAAAGTGGGGGGGATGATTACATTGGTCATCCCCCAGGTCAAAAAGTAGGGGGGGGGGGGGGGGATATATCCCCCCACCCCCCCCCCCCCCCCGGGATCTCCGCCCATGGTGTAAACCGTGTAAGGTGTCCTGTCACCAAAATGAACAACGATGTAATCCGCCGCAATGTACATAAACGGAGTCCTCACGTGGGCTACGCGCGGCGGCAATCTCCTTGCTCTACTAACCTCCGTATGTTTTAACTTTATGGATATTCAGGACTACATCTCCCAGGCCAAGGTTGCGTTTTGCTTTACTTTGCATATTAAAAAGGCCAGTTGCAGTTACCGAGTTACATTAATTAAAGGTATACAACATTTGCAAACATAAAAAACAACACCTTACTTGACATTAAGTAAATAGTAGTCTCAACCATCAAGCGTAATCATGATACCGGAATTTGTGAGATTTTGTATCAATTCCCAATGATGGTCGATCGACCATCGGGAAATACCCGACTTTTTCAAATACTGCCTCCAATTTTCCAACAGTAATGCAGTTGTAGGCATTTGGATAAATAAAGAAGACAATAGAAGTATCCAACTTCAACTTCAAAATAGTTTATCCAAACCAAACAGCATTTTTTTTATTGTTATTGCAAACAACGAACTATTCTGTCTAGGAAACAAGGTAGTATTATTTAACGTCTGTGACTGTCTGCCGTTTATTGATGTACAGTAATGTCCCATTGTTCAGTCACAAGACAGATTGTTTTTCGAATCATTAAACTTGGGCAGAACCGCGACGACCATCTGCAGGCCAGGAATTTATCATCGATGACGAATAGTGCAGAGTTACGCGAATTAGCATCTTTTACATAACTCAAAATTATCAAGAATGAAAAGATGAATAAAAATTGTTAATTCTGATGATATTTTGTCTTTGGAAATTACTAAAAGTTGATAATGCACGTGTGAGTGACCAGTATCGAATATTTGTTAAAGCGATATTCTGCGAATGCAGTAACCGCAACATTGAGTTCATATCAATAGTGACCACACAAATCCCAACTCTAAACCTAACCCTATAGTGCTTAAGCACCCCTCCCCATAAAAAAGTCGTCTCCCCCAGTCGCCCCCACCACTGCAATTTTCGAAAACGGAGAAAATAATGGTATAATACTTTGAGCCCCCCGAGCCTCCCCCCCTACTTTCACCTGATTTTTTTAAACAAAAGTTGTGACGATTTTATGGAGAATATATACATGTATATTATCATGATTTTTGCCAATATTTTCTAGTGATTATTTTAGCCATGTCATGACTACACAAATTTAGACGGGGGCACACCCAAAACGGATAAATGCGAGCGCGTTGTTAAGATTACATTGTATATGGAGAATATATATATCATTATGTTAGCCATTATTTTTTGGCAATTTTTTAGCCATGTCATGCATCACTACAAAAATCTAAGTTTCTCCCTCCCCCATTTTTGGCGTCTAATTTGCAGTTTTTCCCCTTCATTTTTAATTTATCCGGAATTTTTCTTGGTTTTAATTCAGTTCAGTTGAAGTTTTCAAAAAAAGGGCTTGATTTCACCCCCCCCCCCCCCCCCCCGGATCCGCGCCTGTACATACCGAGCTCTTGCCCACAGTGCGTTTAAACTCAATGCAGGGAAAGTAAACGAACGACACTCGCACTTGCTGGGCTGCGTGGTGCTGGCCTGTCAAGGTGTCATGGTATCGCATTACACGCGAGGACAGAAAAAAGGGTATAACAAAGGGAACAATACTGTCCTTACATTTATTTCTTTGTTACGGAAAAAGTGAGGACAGGCAAACTAGTGCTTATGCCTAATTTACATTTGCCCCGGGCGCCGTGCGATAAATGGGTCTACGATTTTCCGTACGATTTTTGAGGCATCGTAGGTGGCTACGGGCTAAGGCGTATGTGTTCACATTGTGTACGAGCATCGTGTGATTTCTCGTACGGGCCCTCGGGGGCAGGCCGGGGCAAAGCCGTACAGAGGCTGCGCGGAGATGGTGCGGCCGCTGTGGGGTTGCCGCGGGATGACTGCTCAATATCCGTGCGATATCCGTGCGATTTCACGGGTACTGCACGGGCAGCGAGCGGCAACCTTGCGATAGCTGTGTGAGGGCCGTGCGATTGTCCCAAGAGCCTACAATCTCCGTACGATTTGTTTTGGCCCCAATGTCCACCTAAAATATTGCGTTTTCTGCACGATCAGCGCGCGGCCTCCGCGCGGTGCCCGTGCGGGGATTGTGCAATGCCACCTACGACATGTCTACGGGCTACGGGCTTACGATTTTTTAAATTTGTATAACTTCTCGCTAAACAAAATCGTAGAGGCCGCGGCGCCCGTGAATCCGTACGAAAATCTCACGGCCGCCTCCTGCCTCCGCACGGAGGCCGCACGGAAAGGGGGATACGGGCAGGATACGGGCTCCGTAGACCCATCGCAGGCCAAATGTGAATTAGGCATTAGTCTAAAGGGATCAATGGAAAGTCATCACGTGTATAACGAAACAAAAATACATGTATTGGCAAGTTACGGACTCTGCGCAAGTTAGTATACGCCTACCCTTAAAAAGTGGGGGGGGGGGGGGGGGGGGGGGATGATTACATTGGTCATCCCCCCAGGTCAAAAAGTGGGGGGGATATATCCCCCCCATCCCCCCCGGGATCTCCGCCCATGACCCCAAGTGAATGCCGAGGACGTTAGGGTTAAATATTCTTCAAGTTGGAAATTCCACAACTATAGTGAACTTTGGTCAAATGATCTTAATCAGTATGAAATTTACAAATGTATATTAACTCAACAAAACCTTGGAATACATGTACTACGTAAAGAGTTGCAATTTATACTGCAGTATGACACACAACTTGTTCTTCAAAATCAGCCATGGTTCCCGTCTGCACAGAAAAGTCCCCCACCCTTAACCTCCTGAAAAGTTTCCATTTTGAATGTTTCCCCACTCTGATGAAATTCCTGCTCAGACCGCTGCATACAACTTAGGAACACGATTTATGTTTAAATTTCCATTCCAAATGAACAAAAGGGTGAAAATTTCATTTCTTAAAGTTTTTGGTTTGCTATTAACAGAAGGTATTCTTTGTTAAACTTTAAGAGCATAATACCCATCAGAACTGTTTTAATAATGATGGTTAGAAATGTCTTCTTTTTTTTAAAGATATTTTTATAACCTACCTGAATCCATCAAAATCCTTCCCCTGTTTGAGGATTTCGGCGGATTCAGGATACCTCCATATTGAAACCTGGGGGGTTTTGATGGATTGCGGATTGTAAGCCTAGCGGTACTGCAGGATTTCGATGGATTCAGGATACCTCCATATTGAGGAAAGTTACCCAAGGAGTTAGGGTTAAATATGGAAATGAACTAAACCATGGAACGTTCTACCAAAAAAGTAAAAAGGTGACTGTTTTTGTATAATGCATGTACATGTTCTATTGACGCCCTACTGTTAAACCCCTTGAGTACGGTATTTTACGGGAGATGTCGGGGTGCCGCGGCGGCTCTGGCAGCCAAGCGAACCGCTAGAATGTGTTTGTACAGTCAAGCGTAACATATACACAATAATCCAACAATGGATTGAAACTGCACAAATAGCGGCCAATGGCGTCATCCGGCCTGTTGGCACTGTTTAATCCAACAATGGATTGAAACTGCACCAACAGCGGCCAAATGCGTCATCCGGCCTGGTGGCACTGTATTTTTGTGCCAAATTCCGTCATCCGTACGCAAGGGGTTCTATTTGTGCCTGACATCATGCTTTTACTCGTGAATATGAAAATGTGCAAACATGAAGGCCCAAAAATGTTCAAACACCGTTAAATGTACATTAATATTGAAAATCATACATGTACATGTATATTCATGTCATAAACATCTTATTACGTGGTCCCTTCAAAGACTTCTAAATTATACATTAAAAATCACTGTACTGCCAACGTTACCCATAGTTAGTAGACCGCATGAAAGACACTCGTTGTCCCAGCCTGTGCAGCTGGCCAACTTCCCCCGGGGTATTCTTTACCACAGCAATGCCACGGGATACCAGCTCAGCCAGCCAGTCGTACAAAGCTTGATCCTCCACGAGCAACTCATTGAAATCAAACCGAGGCAGGTCAATGTCAGCACCCCAGAAACGGAACTTGGGATTCAGAAGTGGGTCATCCTGGGAGTCGCTGAAGCGGTACGCTCTCAGCCAGTAAATAGGAAACTGGCTCTTGTGCCCATCTTCCCAGTGGATGATAACACTCTCATCACTGGAAGATATTTCGGCCGAGCTGGCAGTGATGTCGACGTCCAGCTGGTGAACATGTGTTAAACGAGCCAAGGCTACAGGATGGAAGCACTTGGGGCAGCGGCAGTTGTCCCGGAGCCAGATGAAGGGAAAGATCCAACTCTCCCCACCTCCCCACGACAGGACAAGTTGCTTGCTTCCAGAGTCCACTCGGACGTCTTCTAGGGTCTTGATATCATTCTTGGCATGATCCTCCGACAGTCCTTCCCTGTGGATTTCCAGTGACTCCGGTGGGGCAAAGAATACCTTGGTGGTTTGGACTGATGAGTAGGGTCTGATCAACGAGCTCAAAAGGTGGCTCCGATATTGGCCCGACTGCACCACAGGTGGATTTAGCCGACTGGAACTACAGGTCAGCAGTTTTGTAGAGCTGAAAGTGTTTCTTGCAGCGCCGACTCTTTGGATAGGTCTAACTATTGATGACAAGGCAAATCTTGCCAAAGTGATGTTTGCAAATGTACCAATCATGATCATCTGTTGAAAGACAAACAGTTTTAATTTGAATGTTTCAAGTGAAATCTGTCCAATCTACAAGTATTCACCGGCTCTTGAGGTTATTCCAGTAATCCTCTTTATATTAACCCCTTGTGTCCAGCTGTCATTGATTGGGGGGGGGGGGGGGGGGTATGCCAAGAATGGGCTGCACAACCAAGTGTAAATGCAAATGTGGGGGTACGCCATAAGGAGAGTCGGCCCCATTCTTAAAATAGGACGAGCACCAAAACAGGAAAAGGAAAACCACTTGAAGAACACAGGATAGCTATAATTCTTGATTTGAACTCTATTTCTCGCAAAATCATCTACAGAAATCAGCTACTCAAACCCAGCGAAGAAGGAAACCCTTAGGGAAGAAACTAAACTTGAACCACCAGTTGAAACCAAGGCTTCAAGAAACGGAGCTTGAAAGAAACCCCCATTGCTGGGGGTTCCTGGTAAAGTGCTCTAACACAAAATGCACAACTGCATCATGGCCAAGCCATGCACACGCCGAAAAAGGGACGAAAATGACAGCAAAATTATTGTCTGTGTGCTCCTCAACGTCGTCTCGGGAAAAGAGACCGAAGAAAGTTAGTAGATCGGACAGTAGACAGAAGAAAGGACAGTAGATCTACTTAATAAGTTTTTATTGTACCTCAACAGACATGTTCGTTGTAAAATATCAGTGTAATAGTCACTGCATTGTATATACACAGCGAACCTTTGTAAACGCTTTATCACTTTTACAGTATTTGTATACCCAGCACGATATGGGGCAGAGGGGTACCCCCTTTTGTCCATAGACAGTTCCCCTTGTTCGACGAATTATAAGTTTAAAAATCGTATCCTCATTGAGTGATCCCCACAATGTCGCTTCCCAGGTTGTATCGTAAAATTGGGTGTGATCCCTGGATACACGGCATTCTGGGTTTATGACTTCTGACTAGCGCCCACCCGAACAAAGATACTGACAATTTGGGAGACCGCCAACATAGGGTAAGATAGCTCAGTTGTTAGAGCGCCGGTACGGTATTCCGGAGGTCGCAGGTTCGAATCCCGCTCCTGCCAGTTTCTTTGTTTACTTTAAAAATCGTTTGAAGTCAAGGTAGTTGATTGATGATGCAGAGGCTTCGTATGTGAATTTCAGGGTTGGGTGCATCTTATTCATGAGGTTCTGGAATTCTTCCAGAGTTCCGTTATAGATGACCAGTATTATTCAGTATATCATCTCTGTATAGCGCCACCATATGTGAGGATGTTTTCCGCTTTTTGTATTTTTTTTTCTCGAAATCATGCAGGGTGATATTCACATATTTCTGGGCTTGCTGTGGAGCCCATTGCACAACCAATTTTCTGGAGAAATAACTTGTTTCCGAATTGAAAACAGTTGCGCTTTAGGATGAGCTCCAGAAGTTTTTGGGTGTAGATGGATGGTGGTTTTGTGATAGAGTATTTGTGCTTGGTGTTGCTTAGGGCATTGCATATACACATTTGATTGCATCCGTTTGTCGGATATTCGTGTACATGGAAACAACATCGATACTGGTGATCAGTATGTTTTGTGGAAAGTTTTTTCTTTCTAGTTTACGCAAGATGTCTGCGGTGTCGCGGACATATGTGGGTTGCGTGGTTATACTATAGGTAGAAGGAAGTAGTGTACGTATTCTGAAATTTTTGCCGTGGGGCTTGTGCAACCACTTATGATTGGTCGTCCAACAAAAGGTTCTCCCGGTGGTGCTCTTTTTGTGTATTTTTGGGAGAAAATATATGGTTGGGCATTGACAGTTTTGTGGGAGTGGGTCAAGGTAATCCAGAGTGTATTTGTCGATGTAGTTGTTTACCATTTCTATTAGTGTGTTGTGAACCAGGGTTAAGCTTGTCAAAACAGTCACCAAAAATTCTGATTATATGATAAAATATTTTTTGTCAAAAAGTGGCCAAAACGGCCAAAATGTCAAGAGTGCGGTCAATAAGACTGCTTTTTTTGGAATCAGCACCATTTTAGGCTTGTCAAATCTTGGTCACCAAAAATTCTGATTAAAGCCACCTATATATCTCCTAGAGTAGAATGGATTGACCTGAAATATACAAATCAACAAAATTAGCTAGCCTAATGTTTCGAAAGTTCTTTCTCAAAGGCAAACGGCGACAGGCACGAGAAACAAACATGTGGGGGTCCACACACAAACACTAGGAATGGGCGACACGCCTCCCCCCCCCCCCCCCCCCCCCCGATATTGGGAGAAGATGGTGATTAGCATTTGTGTGATATGGCGGACACAATAGGAGAGCGCTATTTAAAAATAGATTTGGTTAATCTTTTATGCCATAGGCCTACCTGTTAGATATCGAAATAAAAAAAAAATAAATAGAAAGGTTTACCCCAATCAAATAACGGCCTCCTATTGTGTCCGCCATATTTCAAACACCACATTTACACTGGATCTGGGCAAGGGGATCGAAGGAGGACTCAACCCCGCAAGGTGATATCAAATTTGTGACAAATAGCTAAAAAAAAATGCCGGACTCCCTACCGGGGCCCAATTTCATGGCTCTGCTAACCACAGCTTTCCGCGCTAATTACGATCACCATTTTGCGCTAACAGCACTAGCGAAAAAATTCTGTGCTAACCCTGTAAGCACAGAATCCTTAGTTACGGGATGTACGCATGCCCATCAGGAGCCAAAATTCCCCGCTAACGCGTGAAATACGCTTGCCGTATAAGCACAGAATTTTCTGTTACAGTAAGCGGGGATTTTTCGCTTACGGTAAGGAGAGCCATGAAATTCGGCCCGGGTCATTTAATCATTAGGAAGTTGGCCTTATTAAGTTTAAATGCACCAGAATTCCTTCCTCCGTGATTACACTAAGATTAGCACACATTTTCAAAAACAATCCCAGGATGCCATAATTAACATGTACAAAGTCACTTTTTCTTCCTTCCATTGACGAGAAATCGCCGCCGAGGACTGTGGGCTTAATCTTCCTCCATGGTCCGAATATTGAACTTCGACCCTTGCCATCCTCCATCATTTTTGTCCATGATCATGGCGATCTATTGCCAGATCATGTCCAAATCTATAGCCATACAAATGGTTCCTGTTTTAACTTGTGTCATTTTACTCACAGTAAAATGACACAAGTTAAAAAAGGAACAATTTACAGCCCTATTTGTTGGGCTAGTCCAAATGTAAATAGTAATTAAACACGCAAAACCGTGATTTGCATGGCAAAACTGCCGTAAGAAAATTGTATTTTCTACCGCAATAAACTGTTTAAAATTAACAAAAAAAGATGTCGTCAAACAATCCACAAGGGAATAAACTGACTAGGTGAATTTGAAAAAAAGATGTCAATAGAATTAAGAGAAGTCTGCTTTAGGTTAGTCCGAGTAACTTGGACCCTTTATCGCCGTTTTTAACATTTGGACATCGCCAGATCATGTCCAAATGTTTAAAAAGGCGATAAAGGGTCCAAGTTACTCGGACTAGCTTTAGGTCAGTTGAATAAATCACTTTGAAATGAGAACAAATACTATTGACTCTAATTTGATACACAATCGCCCAAAATGGCCCTTCTCATGTCCTTATTACAATGAATTAGGCCTACCTGCATGGTTTAGGAAGAATCCTTCCTCATAAGGTATGGAAGAACGTACATGTACGTGGGAGACGTGCACGCACCCGTGTACATATAAATGTACACGCGATCAGGGGTGGTCCGAATAGTGATCCTTCGTTTTGAACGTACGTAGGACCGTAGCGACGTAAGGACCTCATTATCGCCCAATGAGAAGCTCTACACCATAGGCCCCACCCAATTGTGACCGTTGTCTTTATTGAGCTTCATAAATATGCATGTTATACAAAAGAGCTTTTCCAAGAGACGCATGCACATGCCACCAGTCAATCTCGTACCACCGGTACATGACATTGTTCAACTGCAACGCGTAGCATTGTGTATCGCAGATTAGGAATTGGGCGCGTAAAGAAATGTGATTTGAATATAGGTTGGTTGAGTGGCTGTCGACACGAACCTGTTTATTTTCATTAGAGAAGAATAGACAAAAAGGGTTTCACAGTTTAGGAGTGCAAGTTTTATCCGTTCTCAATTTAATCGTTATCCACAATTTGTTTTAAATTCATTGTTTAGTGGTATTTTTTTCTTTTATTTTGAATAAGATTGTCAACCAAAGCCGACTGCAGACAAATTATGCCACCAAAAACTAATTCAAGCAAAACAAGAGCAATTAAAAAAAAAAAGGAAACAAAAGGAAAGGAAAAAAAATAGAAGAATAAAAACAAGGACTGAAAAATAACCGCCTCAATTACAAAACTAATATAACTTTCTATTTTTAAATGGATGCTCACGGTGACTTTAGTGTTTTTTTAAATGTATTTTCATTTGTTTCGTTTCTAGCTATATTTCTTTTTAACTAAAGAGCAGATGCAAATGTCATAATGCAAAAAATGTATGTGTGTCTCTGGGGCGCCGGCGGGGAGGGAGAGAGAGATGGGTCAGGCATATTAGGTCCGGCCTGACATCTGAACAATAGGCCTTTTCACACTGGACAAAATCTCGGGGGCGGCCCCGGGGCAACGCGGGGGTGAGAATGTGCATATATAATTAACAATAGCGCGCGCTTTGACAGGACCTTTGGAATTATTTTGTCGAGACCACCTGTTTCTCAACCGGGTTGTACGAAACCCTGCACGCGGGGCGACGTTTCACACTAGCCATTTCGCCCCGGGGCCACCCCCGAGATCGGTCTCGCCCCGGGTTGAAAAATCTCACCCCTGGCCTGGAGCAGGGGTGAGTTCGCCCTGGGGCGAGACCAATCTCGGGGGTGGCCCCGGGGCGAAAATGGCTAGTGTGAAACGTCGCACATTCTCACCCCCGCGTTGCCCCGGGACCGCCCCCGAGATTTTGTCTAGTGTGAAAAGGCCTATTGTTCAGATGTCAGGCCGGACCTAATATGCCTGACCCATCTCTCTCTCCCTCCCTCCCCGCCCCAGAGACACACATACATTTTTTGCATTATGACATTTGCATCTGCTCTTTAGTTAAAAAGAAATATAGCTAGAAACGAAACAAATAAAAAAAAAATACATTTTAAAAAACACTAAAGCCACCGTGAGCATCCATTTAAAAATAGAAAGTTATATTAGTTTTGTAATTGAGGCGGTTATTTTTCAGTCCTTGTTTTTATTCTTCTATTTTTTTTCCTTTCCTTTTGTTTCCATTTTTTGTAAATTGCTCTTGTTTTGCTTGAATTAGTTTTTGGTGGCATAATTTGTCTGCAGTCGGCTTTGGTTGACAATCTTATTCAAAATAAAAGAAAAAAATACCACTAAACAATGAATTTAAAACAAATTGTGGATAACGATTAAATTGAGAACGGATAAAACTTGCACTCCTAAACTGTGAAACCTTATTTGTCTATTCTTCTCTAATGAAAATAAACAGGTTCGTGTCGACAGCCACTCAACCAAACCTATATTCAAATCACATTTCTTTACGCGCCCAATTCCTAATCTGTGATACACAATGCTACGCGTTGCAGTTGAACAATGTAAGTACCGGTGGTACGAGATTGACTGGTGGCATGTGCATGCGTCTCTTGGAAAAGCTCTTTTGTATAACATGCATATTTATGAAGCTCAATAAAGACAACGGTCACAATTGGGTGGGGCCTATGGTGTAGAGCTTCTCATTGGGCGATAATGAGGTCCTTACGTCGCTACGGTCCTACGTACGTTCAAAACGAAGGATCACTACTATGCCAAACTGAGTGGCACGGTCTTTTATTAGCAGCTCGCCGAGCGGGTTAGTAGGTAGTCTTGGTTCAAGACGTTGTTACGTACTTATATACGCGATAACCGGCAGCCGCGAGAGGGCGTTATCACGAAATTCTAGCTACGAACCGCCAGTAACAACGTCTTGGGAATTCCCAAGACGTTGTTACTGGCGGTTCGTGGCTTAAAGGGACACATTGCCTTCAAATGTCATATAATTTTTCTGTTTGAAAATGTTCCTTATCTTGTATAAGAGTTGTTCATGCACAAAAACACGTATAATGTGTTGTAATTACTCTCTTAATATAAAAGAGTGAAAAACTCACTCTCAAAAAGAGTGAATCCCTTCACAAACCACTCGAAAAGAGTGAATCTCTTATAAAAACCACTCGAAAAGAGTGAAAACCACTCGAAAAGAGTGAAATTTCCACTCATTTGAGGAGCCATATAAGGGACAACTCGAAAAAGAGTTGTCCCATATAAATTATGGCTCCAAGAAAGAGTGGAAATTTCACTCTTTCCGAGTGGTTTTCACTCTTTTCGAGTGGTTTTTATAAGAGATTCACTCTTTTCGAGTGGTTTGAGAAGGGATTCACTCTTTTTGAGAGTGAGTTTTTCACTCTTTTACATTAAGAGAGTAGTGAGTAGTGATTGATTACAAAACAAAAAATTTGCTTCTGACCCCGGACATCTGACCCGCGAATCATAGACTTATTTCCAGTAGTAAATACACCGTATAAACAATGCGCAAAATACATATGATGCACGATATGGGGCAGAGCGAACCCCCCCTCTTTTGTGTTGGTCATTGTGTTCCCGGAATCTCAGGAATTCTTTTCAGAAGTCTAGGGGGGATGTGTTAGGTAACAATAGTCTGGAGAGTGTATAGGGTATAGGGACAAAAAGGGGGGTACCCCTCTGCCCCATATCGTGCTGGGTATACCACAGTACTTCAAAATGGATCAACAGAACGTACTTCAACCAGCTGCGACTGGAAATACGACTGGTGAACACGGTCCGCCATTTTGTGGAGTCAAAAATTTGGTTCTACAAAATGGCGGACCGTTATTTGTCACGAAATTAAACAAAAACCACGCAATTTGAAGAGATAGTTATGTGAATCTTTATATTCTACTTTTAAAAAAGCTTCCCAACCATATCCATTTCATTTTTATAGCCCAAATCGCAAAATCCAAAGCAATGTATCCCTTCAATAGTTTGTCGTGATAACGCCCTCTCGCGGCGGCCGGTTATCGCGTATATACGTAACAACGTCTTGAACCAAGACTAGCACGATATACGTACCCGTACGTACCCGTACACAGTCCAAAGGAAACACGGGCTTCAAATATAAACACGCATATGATGCGCGCGCGCGTCATCTCATCTCATTATCCAATGAGAGAAGACTGTTGACCATAGCGCGTACTCATTATCACACAGTGAGCAAACATTGAAAAATGGGGGAAACTAGTGCGCATGCGTTAATTCTGTATGAAAATGAGGAACATTTTCTCTTCACGCACGCGCACATACGAAAAAGAGCTGCCATGAAGTTGCACAATAGTCTGGTAGCTATCTATACTACTGGCCGAAGGGGCGCTGGTAAGTTCGCGATCGAATTAGCTGCTAGCTCTGCTTTTCGGCCGGCCGGCCAGCCGGCTATGCGCTAGCGGCTGCAGTGTTCACCGCTCGTGTTCGCATGCGACGTCTTGCAACAGTGACGATCGATGCGGCCGAGGGAGATACGACGGGAAAGGTGCCGGGCGGGACCGGGCAGGCAACCTGGGTGATGGTGTGTGATGTGCGGGAAATTACTTGTTACATGCAAGAAATACCTCTCCATTATATTAAACCGTCAGGGCTCGGACAACTCGACTGTTGGCCGACTCGACTCGAAACAACTCGACCGTTGAGACAACTCGACCGTTGAGACAACTCGACCGTTGAGACAACTCGACCGTTGAGACAACTCGACCGTCTTTGCGTCAAATGGGAAGAAGTCGTCCGTGGAGACAAGTCTTCCGTTGAGACAAGTCGTCCGTTGAATTGAAGTCGACTCGGAGGTAGGGGAATCGCTGGGGTCTCTGCGGGGATTCACGTCCAGCCTCAAAGCAAACATGAGCCTGAATTTTTGTCGAGTGTTACCAGTGGAGCTAACCCGCAGGAGATCTAGAGCGCGTCTCAGTACCTTTGTGAACTGTGTGACAATCAATCACCAGAGTACGACAATCTCCGTTTTCCCCGGCCGTAAAGACCAGGGCCTCGTGAGCTATTTGTTCTATTATCATCATCACGGCCTTTCTTTATTTCATATCTAAATCAAATCACCTAACAAGGTCTCCTCAGCACCATTATACTATATCATATTCAGCCCCGTTAAGATTTTCTGTTTATTATATTTCCATCATTCCGGAACTTTTTAGTTCATTCCCCTCGGCCCTACCAAACAATCTAAATAGCACGGAACTGCTGCACCTTTATCTTCATACTAACACTCGGGCGGTAGTAGTCACACTATGAACATCTAACAAAAGAAAACCCACGCAGTCCTTTGTTACAAACAAAGGACGCAGTCCTTTGTTACAAACAAAGGACGCAGTCCTTTGTTACAAACAAAGGACGTAGTCCTTTGTTACAAACAAAGGACTGCGTGGGTTTTCTTTTTTGTGTGTATTTTTGGGAGAAAATAATGGTTGGGCATTGACAGTTTTGTGGGAGTGGGTCAAGGTAATCCAGAGTGTATTTGTCGATGTAGTTGTTTACCATTTCTATTAGTGTGTTGTGAACCAGGGTTAAGCTTGTCAAAACAGTCACCAAAAATTCTGATTATTATGATAAAATATGGTAAGAATTGTAATTTTTTGTAAAAAAGTGGCCAAAACGGCCAAAATGTCAAGAGTGCGGTCAATAAGACTGCTTTTGTTTTAATCAGCACCCTGTTTTTTACATAGGATAGGCTTGTCAAAACATGGTCACCAACAATTCTGATTATTTGACAAAATATGGTCAGAAATTGTCATTTGTGGCCAAAAAGTGGCCGAAATGGCCAAAATGTCTTTAGTAGGGTTAATAAGACTGCTTTTTTTGGAATCAGCACCATTTTAGGCTTGTCAAATCTTGGTCACCAAAAATTCTGATTAAAGCCACCTATATATCTCCTAGAGTAGAATGGATTGACCTGAAATATACAAATCAACAAAATTAGCTAGCCTAATGTTTCGAAAGTTCTTTCTCAAAGGCAAACGGCGACAGGCACGAGAAACAAACATGTGGGGGTCCACACACAAACACTAGGAATGGGCGACACGCCTCCCCCCCCCCCCCGATATTGGGAGAAGATGGTGATTAGCATTTGTGTGATATGGCAGACACAATAGGAGGGCGCTATTTAAAAATAGATTTGGTTAATCTTTTATGCCATAGGCCTACCTGTTAGATATCGAAATAAAAAAAAATAAATAAATAAAAAGGTTTACCCCAATCAAATAACGGCCTCCTATTGTGTCCGCCATATTTCAAACACCACATTTACACTGGATCTGGGCAAGGGGATCGAAGGAGGACTCAACCCCGCAAGGTGATATCAAATTTGTGACAAATAGCTAAAAAAAATGCCGGACTCCCTACCGGGGCCCAATTTCATGGCTCTGCTAACCACAGCTTTCCGCGCTAATTACGATCACCATTTTGCGCTAACAGCACTAGCGAAAAAATTCTGTGCTAACCCTGTAAGCACAGAATCCTTAGTTACGGGATGTACGCATGCCCATCAGGAGCCAAAATTCCCCGCTAACGCGTGAAATACGCTTGCCGTATAAGCACAGAATTTTCTGTTACAGTAAGCGGGGATTTTTCGCTTACGGTAAGGAGAGCCATGAAATTCGGCCCGGGTCATTTAATCATCAGGAAGTTGGCCTTATTAAGTTTAAATGCACCAGAATTCCTTCCTCCGTGATTACACTAAGATTAGCACACATTTTCAAAAACAATCCCAGGATGCCATAATTAACATGTACAAAGTCACTTTTTCTTCCTTCCATTGACGAGAAATCGCCGCCGAGGACTGTGGGCTTAATCTTCCTCCATGGTCCGAATATTGAACTTCGACCCTTGCCATCCTCCATCATTTTTGTCCATGATCATGGCGATCTATTGCCAGATCATGTCCAAATTATAGCCATACAAATGGTTCCTTTTTTAACTTGTGTCATGTTACTCACAGTAAAATGACACAAGTTAAAAAAGGAACCATTTACAGCCCTATTTGTAGGGCTAGTCCAAATGTAAATAGTAATTAAACACGCAAAACCGTGATTTGCATGGCAAAACTGCCGTAAAAAAATTGTATTTTCTACCGCAATACACTGTTTAATATTAACAAAAAAAGATGTCGTCAAACAATCCACAAGGGAATAAACTGACTAGGTGAATTTGAAAAAACGATGTCAATAGAATTAAGAGAAGTCTGCTTTAGGTTAGTCCGAGTAACTGGACCCTTTATCGCCTCTTTTAACATTTGGACATCGCCATGCAGATCATGTCCAAATGTTTAAAAAGGCGATAAAGGGTCCAAGTTACTCGGACTAGCTTTAGGTCAGTTGAATAAATCACTTTGAAATGAGAACAAATACCATTGACTCTAATTTGATACACAATCGCCCAAAATGGCCCTTCTCATGTCCTAATTACAATGAATTAGGCCTACCTGCATGGTTTAGGAAGAACCCTTCCTCATAAGGTATGGAAGAACGTACATGTACGTGGGAGACGTGCACGCACCCGTGTACATATAAATGTACACGCGATCAGGGGTGGTCCGATCCGTATACCCAGCACGATATGGGGCAGATGGGTACCCCCTTTTTGTCCGGCTATACCCTATACACTCTCCAGACTATTGTTCCCCCCCCTAGACTTCTGAAAAGAATTCCTGAGATTCCAGGAACACAATGACCAACACAAAAGAGGGGGACTTCGCTCTGGCCCATATCGTGCATCATATGCCAAACTGAGTGGCACGGTCTTTTAGCAGCTCGCCGAGCGGGTTAGTAGGTAGTCTTGGTTCAAGACGTTGTTACGTACTTATATACGCGATAACCGGCAGCCGCGAGAGGGCGTTATCATGACATTCTATTAATAGCCACGAACCGCCAGTAACAACGTCTTGGGAATTTTCAAGACGTTGTTACTGGCGGTTCGTGGCTTAAAGGGCCAGGGACACATTGCCTTCAAATGTCATACAATTTTGCTGTTTGGAAATTTTCCCTATCTTTTATAAGAGTTGTTCATGCACAAAAACACGTATAATGTGTTGTAATTAGTGAGTAGTGATTACAAAACAACAAAATTGCTTCTGACCCCTGACATCTGACCCGGGAATCATAGACTTATTTCCAGTAGTAATTACCACCGTATAAACAATGCGCAAAATATGCTGTAAGAGTCTTAGGCTGGCACCGCAGCCAGTGGCCTTGTAAACCTATCAGATGATCGCCAGGTACCATTCTCTACCTCGCGACACATATCATTACCAGTGCTGCGCGCCGGCGCGCCGTACGTGCCACAGTCCTTCAAAATGGATCAACAGAACGTACTTTAACCAGCTGCGACTGGAAATACGACTGGTGAACACGGTCCGCCATTTTGTGGAGTCAAACATTTGGTTCTACAAAATGGCGGACCGTTATTTGTCACGAAATTAAACAAAAACCACGTAATTTGAAGGGATAGTTATGTGAATCTTTATATTCTACTTTAAAAAAAGCTTCCCAACCATATCCATTTCAGTTTTATAGCCCAAATCGCCAAATCCAAAGCAATGTGTCCCTTTAATAGTTTGTCGTGATAACGCCCTCTCGCGGCGGCCGGTTATCGCGTATATACGTAACAACGTCTTGAACCAAGACTAGGGTCAAGGCTGTCTTTCGCCGCGCCTCGACTATGCGTGTACGTCGCGTATGGGGCACCAGGACTAGACTGGGCACGGACGCCGCGCTGGGCGCTCGCTCAGCTCGTTAATAGGGAACAAAGCCAAGGCTATAATATTTGTATTCGATCACGCGCGTGTCGAGTGTGCACAATAACCTTCCGACCTCTGACCACGACCTGCCGATTTGTACTTATAGGGGTGGCTGTATTTTGCTGTAAGGACGAGTTATGGTATTTGGATGGGTCAATATCCAGGGTTGGTATATCAATGGGTGGTATTTGAATCAAGTTTCATGGGTACCTATTATATATTGGTTTATGCATGGGTAGTAAAAGCAAGTTCAAAGTGGTATATAGCCATCGGTCTTACCTCAAAATCATGAGAGGCACCCCCACCCTAAAAAAAAGTGAGTAACCCCCCCCCCCCCCACACTGATTTTGTAAAACCATGGAGGAAGAACATGGACAGTGCAGAGACTGCGCTGAAAGTGTTTGTGAATGAGAAAGTCAACTTAGGCTACGATGTACATGTATATATTTTTTATACATGCAGGCCTGCCACACACTGTAGGCTGCGATGCGTGGTACAGAAATAGCATACTCCGTAAATCAGTGGCGCGGACTGTAAAAAACGGATTCCTAGTCCATATAGGTAAACATGATAAATGTGGCTAAAATATTGGACTTCCTTCGCATATTGTAAATTTTGTTATACGCAGTGGCTATTTTTACGGCAGCCATAACGCGATTGTTACGGCCCCCCGGGTTACGGCCAGGCGCGGTTCTACGGGGGGCTATAGGGGGGGGGGGGGGCTTTAGCCCCCCCCCCCAAAAAAAAAAATTAAGAACAAAAATAAAAGCTGGAAAATACTGGGTCTGCATTTTTTTAATAATTAAAACAAAAAATTAAATGAATAGTGCATGATCATTTTGCAGGGTCACTATGGTCTTGGCCCATAAGCGTGTACGGTTAAATGTTTTACGACCCATTTAAAGGGACACATTGCCTTCAAATGTCATGACATTTTGCTGTTTGGAAATGTTCCTTATCTTTTATAAGAGTTGTTCATGCAAAAAAACATGTATAATGTGTTGTAATTAGTGAGTAGTGATTACAAAACAAAAAATTGGCCGCTTACCCCTGACATCTGACCCGCGAAACATAGACTTATTTCCAGTACTCAATACCACCGCAAAATACGCTGTAAGAGTCTTTAGGCTGGCGCCGCAGCCAGTGGCCTTGTGAACCTATCAAATGATCGCCAGGTACAATTCTCTACCTCTCGACACATATCGCCAGTGCTGCGCGCCGTGCCACAGTACATCAAAATGGATCAACAGAACGAAGTTCAACCAGATGCGACTGGAAATACGACTGGTGAACACAGTCCGCCATTTTGTGGAGTACAAAATTTGGTTCTACAAAATGGCGGACCGTTATTTGTCACGAAATTAAACAAAAAACATGCAATTTGAAGGGATAGTTATGTGAATCTTTATATTCTACTTTTAAAAAAGCCATCACCACAAGTCTTCGTGATCATGGAGAGCGAGGGCTATGCAAGTGCTGCAACTGATCCTCCAGGTTCGGTTCGGTTCGGTTCGGTTCGGTTCGGTTCGGTTCGATTCGGTTCGGTTCGATTCGGTTCGGTTCGGTTCGGTTCGGTTCGGTTCGGTTCGGATTCGGTTCGGATTTTTTTTTCTCCGAACATCGGTTCGGTTCGGGTTCGGAAGTACATATGCATTAAAAGAATCTCTCAAATCGCGATCGCGCCGATCGATAGTACATACACGTACAATGCCCTTCCGGGAATTCCCCGGCCCTCCCCACTGCAGTCGTAACAAGTTGATTGGCACGTTGCCAAACCCGTAGGGCGCAAGATAGATAATAATGGAACAATGGTCACACCCCGGGGGCCACCGCCGCGCCATAAATGCTTGACTGTATCTGACTTTCAGATATGCATATTCAGTGTTTGGTCACGATTTCATAGAGTGATTCGGAGATCCATGTGAGTACATGAACATGATCGTTAGCGCATGTGCGTGATAAGCAAAATTTACAGCCATTTTTTTAAATTATGGTAAAAGGTACAAATTTAATTAAGTCAAAACATTTGACAAAACGTAATTTTATTCTGGAACGTTTTTGTTCTTCAACATTTTTTTGGCGAGCAGAGAAGGACTGGCGCATGGCGGATAAAGTGCTGCAACATAATAATTCACAAGGCAGGAGTTTTTGCTTAGAAAGGAATGTACGTGTACATGTAGAATCCTACCACCATTTTCGGGGGTACAATTTTGCAATAAATGCAAGTATTTTTGTTCTAAACTAAAAGGTGTCCATGAGAGAGTACCAGCAGCCGATTTCACGAAACCGTGCGCAACTTACGCCATTGCGTAAGACTTGCGCTATAAAAATGTTGCGCAGCTGCGCTACATCCTTGCGATCCATTTCACGAAACAGTGCGTAGCTGCGCAATGTTTTTATATATTTTATACATCGCGGACGAGGCTGAATGCCGCTTTTACGACGACTGTTTTAGTACAACAATAATAATACATGGAACAGTCGTAAAATTTAACTATGGAGCGCCATTTTGAAACATTGTACTTTTGAAACATCGCTCCAAAAAATAGAAATTGATGACAACTTTCGGAAATATCTCACAGGTAAACCTGCAGCGGATGATCATTTCATTACTCTCTGAAATAATATAGTGAATTTAATTATTGATTCGAACAACTAACGGCTCTGCTGTGCTCACGCTCAGCTAGCTAAGTCATCATTTCGGTGTTTTGTGCCAACAACTTAAGCCACCTAAAACGAGTGCGTAAGTTACGCCATAATTTGTGGCGCAAGTCAGCGACTTATGTGCACTGCGTAACTTTCGTGAAATCGATTTTAAAAATATCACAGATGTTGCGCAACTTACGCAATAAATTGTGGCGTAAGTCAGAGTTGCGCACGGTTTCGTGAAATCGGCTGCTGGAATCTGATGGGGGCCCTGGCCCCAAAAGGCTTCATCACGCCGTACGCGCTCATAAACTTTATTTTCTAATTAGAATCTCATCCCTGGACTGTGCATCCCCACAAAACGAGAAATGTAAATTCATGTTGTGTCGCCGTGTGAACAACCAATCATTGCATACTGGACAGACAGGGCTCGCTGTCGAGTACACTACATTTTTAGGCGGGGTGGAGGGATGGAAACTCGCATGGCCGGCCGGATGCAAGCGGTCGCGACTTGGTCTTTTATGATTTTTGTTTACCTTCCTGGAATGGAAAAGGCTTTATCTTGTTTTTCTTTCTTTTCTATTTTATCGACTGTCTACATTGCATGCAGTACCTGGGCTAATGTAACCGTTTACACGGTACATGTGCATGTTGAGTCCAAACCTGCTACAATGTAAGGCCGAAAAAGGGCCTTATCAACAGGTAAATTCAATCATATCCGTGCCGCCCGTGTGCGCTAATTTTGTCCTATCGTCGCATGCATTCCTAGCGCTATTAATATGTGTGCGTAAAGTTTGCCGAACTTCCGAACCAACAATTTTGGTTCGGTTCGGTTCGGTTTGGTTCGGTTCGGTTCGGTTCGGTTCGGTTCGGAAGGCCATGTTCGGCCATTTTTAGTTCGGTTCGGCGGGTCGGCTGCAGCACTATATGCAACCATCCCACTTGTTAAAGCACTTGATGTATGTTTCAAGTCCTACTTTGTGTGTAGTCCACTGTATCAGGATAAGTGCGATGGGGCATGGGAGTTCTTAGAATCAGTAGTGTATGGCATCAAGGGCATTGTTAAAAGTAGCACTATCAGAGATTTTAGAGACTTCAGCTCCAGCAAAATGTACGCCCATCATAATTGTTTCAGGTTATCTAAAGTTTAATTAATGACCATAAAAAGTTGTAATAAAAACAGTACAAATATGTAAAAAACAAAAATTAAAAATGAAGTTTGTTAGTCTTTTAATTTTTTCCGACCTGAAAATTCAACAGTGATCAGAACAGTACAGTACAAGGCAATCTTTATGATTGCCAAGTTCTAAAACATTTTAGTCTAATACTGAATTTTAAGCAGACTGCATTATTGTGGATTTAACATTTTCCAGGGGTTTTTAAGAATCTTCGAATGGTAGTTTGTTGAAGCCAGAAAAAAGTTCACATCAAAGTAAAAACAATGTTTCCTTGAACAAAACTACATAGACCATATTTCAAATGACCACTGACTTTTCTTACAACCCCTAAAAAGAGTCAAAATCTTTTGTCTGACATGTGATGCTAATTAAACTATTCAAGAGACAGAGTTGTATTAAAGAACCTCGCTCATAATAAGTAACTGTGTGGTTGCATTTGTTTGCTAAGCATTTTATCCATAAACTAAAAAACAAACCTGATAATGTGTCTTTTGAGAAAGAAAAACTTGCTTAAAAAGATTAGATTTTCTGTAGTTTTTAGCTTTAACTCTTTTAATCTAATTAATGAGATACCTGCGAGTTTTGATGACAAGTCTAGAGCTTTATCCTAAAAGACTGACTTATTTTTGTGTCACACATGTATATAACTGTTGAACTTTGTGTTTGGCTTTTATTGTTGCAAATCAACACTGAATTATGGACAAACAATACTTCTGAAGTATATTGTAACTAAAAACATTGAATACAATTGGACAATGATTACTTGGAAATTGTAATAAGTGATTGAGAATAAATTTACAGTTATGTTTTGCATTAAATGTTCTTGTTTATGTGTTGATTTATTTCACTGATGATAAACTTCTTTAACCTTTTATTAATAAATACCAAATTACCTGAAGATTTAGTAAACTTTTGACATGGTGAAACAGTAAAAAAACAAACTTAAAATTAAGTAGAATTCTAGTCATTCTACATAGAAACGACGTATTTTTTACTTCCGAATTTGGTAAAATGTTACCAAATTGTTTTTACCGAGATATTAGGTAAATGTGCGTACCAATTTTTAAAGGAAACATGATTTAGGATTTATATTGCATTATTCCTGCTTAACATGAGAAACAATAGGAATACTCAAGCCAACAGGCATCGTGTTTGTGTGTAATTTATAATGGTTTAACCATGCTGTCATGATCTTCCTAAAAACAGGTTCAACCCTTAAACTGTACCCACATCCATCATCAGTGCCGTCACAAAACGTCACTATAAATGCCTGCTGAAGACCAGCCAGAACACAATGTGGCATCAACCTCATCCTCCTCAGTGCCAAAGTGATCAGCATGAAAAGTAGATATGTATCTGCCAGTTCAGGTCGTTCAGGACTTTCTTCATCATGTATAATTTGCAAGCAAGAACACACTACATCACCAAAAACATGTTGCTGACAAGCCACAATTCACTGAAACCTCTGATGTAGTTTAGAATATAATTTGAAGGATACATTTTAAGAGGGGGTTCATTCTGCAATGGACATTTATGTGGGTTCCAAACATAAGGGAAGTGAAACCAATGGTCCGTATTTTTTATCAAGAAAATACAGCTTTGTAGAAAAATGACAGCTTCTAAAGAAAAAATTTTCTATTAGCAATGAGTGCAGAAAATGTAAGAATCTTTCTTTCATCTTTTGAAATCTGCCATCTTTGGAAAACAGAGGACATTCTTCATTATTTTAAAAGCGGGATGATATTCTTTTTCTGTAAACTGAATGTCCTTCTAGAAAGGGTTGGTGCAAAGGGTTGGTGCAATTCCTGATGGAAAATAACTTTTCTTGAGTTTATTGAATGTTATTGATGTTTATTGTTTTGGCCCCCAATAAAGTAATGGACAATGAAGCCAATCCATTAATTCCTTTCTCCAAAGTTTATCTCATGGTAAAGTGCAGTATTGTGTTGCCACTTTGTAACATTGTCCACTTTGAAAGTCCACTTTTCAAACCCTGTTGAAAGTGTTTTCTTATTTCGTTGTTTGTTTTCATTTTAGTAAAATAACCACAAGTCACTGCATCATGTGATCAATTTTTACTGTATTGTTTAAGTGCCATCGAGCCACAGATCATACAGATGGGTATTGTCATGAATGAGAGATTCTCCTGCCCCTCTTGAAGTCAACGTGCAGCACAAGGGTTGTTCCTGCAATAACAATGAGGTTTCCTGCACAGAGTTATGTGGTTGTGTAGACTGCACCAAAACCAACACAGACACAGAAGCAGTATGCTCTGAAGGATGCAGATAGTGATCTCTTAGATTCAGAAGATTAATATCAACCCCTAAGAAATACACGTATACACTGTTAACTGGCAATTATTCAGTGCAGTTTTGCAGTGTGTATATAAATTGATTTCTTTTCTCCATTATTTATGTATCAGGAAACTTGCGTGTCTTGTTTACAAAATGACACTTTAGCATGATGACATTCTCTCCCGATGTTCACCTTTAAGACCACATACAATCATGTTTCAATTATTTGGTAAGTCTTTAAAACAAACAACTCACAACTTAGTTCCAAAATTTCATCTCAACAACTCGTAATACAGGGACCCTCAGACAAAGCCAAAATTAATTCGTTTTTTTTTGCTAATTTCTGTATGAATACTATTTTTTTAATCAAAGTCATTACCTTTGAAAAAAAATTAGCTTTTAAAATTAATTTAGTTTTTTTTTATTTAGTTTTATTAAATTCTTTTTGCTTTAAATTCATTAAATTTGGATTTTCACTAACTACAGTTTTAATGTCTGTCTTTTAGTAATTTCCTATAGTTTTAATGGTTTTCTATTTTTGTTTTAAATTGTTTAATTAAAGTTTGATAGTTTCTTGTCTTTTTTTTTCTTCTCTTCTCAAAATTATTTTTGTTAAACCAACTGCAATTCGGCCTCATTCCACGAAAGGTAGATGTATCAATAAACCATTAATTAATTGAATGATTATTAAGAAAATAGCATTATACAAACTTCTGCTGTTTATCAATTAAAGCAACCACCATTCACTCATTTACATTTGTACAAACATTATAGGGAAACAGTTGAATGAATTGTTGGTTTCGTCTTCAGTCATTTAATTTGGATTGACACCTTTAATAAACAACATGTAATACATGTACAAGTAATGACAGCCTTGAGTTTAATTATTTTTTAAACTACATGTAATTTAAGAGAATACCTGTAATTATTAAATCATGTAAATCCGCCGTGGTCTCAACCAGCAAGATAAACAAAAACCTTAAAGAAAAGGGAATTTATTAGTCTGCTGGTCGCTAAAAACGTTTGTTCAAAACTTGAATTTGGTACTTTTTCTCAAACTGTGGGCTATTGGCATTGAACCTTTAAAAGGCAATTCGTAATAAAATATACATTTATAAGTATATCTGGAAGTGCCGTGGCCTAGTGGCATGGTTTGGAGCATTGAATTCGTAGTTTGCGGGTACTGCAGGTTGTGGGTTCGAGCAGAGTCCTGAGCTAAAGCGCGAGGGGTTGCGGGTTCTTTCACTTTCCCCTGTAGCTCACACCTTGAGTGCCCTATAGTGATAGGCAATTTGCATTAAACAAATCTCAATCTGAAACTGAAAGTCTCTTTCCTAGAGCCAAAACACTCAGGAGGTGGCATCAGTCATTTGGAAATATTAGACATTAAATGTGTTGGGTAACTTTCTCTTTACTGCTTCAAAGTCAGTAGTTTTGGATAGTACACCTTTAATTTGAAATTAATTGACACCTTGCCGTCACTTTTTTTTCATCATATATCACCTCACTGAAGGTCAGTTTTTTGCAAAAAAGCAATTGCAATTGTGGTAGAAAATACTTTAAACGTTCTTTACTCTCCATAGACTTTGTACACAAATACGTAAATGGAGGCATACTGCGTGTACCATCTTTCCTTTAATTTAAAATACCTACAAAACTGCAGCTTTTTGAAAACTCCAACAACTATATTTGAATTCTCCATACCCGAATCTATAAAAATTAGTACATTTTTTTTTTGTTCTAACTGAGGAGTGCCACGAAACTCATTTTCTGGGCAATATAATCGGGGACATCTCCTCGCCTAACGCTGTCGTCTTTGTCCGCAGGCGCCACCGTATTATAGTGAACCAGCGCTGAGCCATTATGTTTATGATACCATGCAATGCGTTCAACGTTCCGCGATATATGCCCAGCCTAAACTGGCAGTCCACGCACGCACACGCATCTTGGGGCCGAGGTTGCACAGAATGTTATTATACCGTGGAAAATGCTGTTTAAAGGGACACATTGCCTTCAAATGTCATGAAATTTTACTGTTTGGAAATGTTCCTTATCTTTTATAAGAGTTGTTCATGCAAAAACACACGTATAATGTGTTGTAATTAGTGATTAGTGATTACGAAACAAAAAAATTGGCCGCTTACCCCTGACATCTGACCCGCGATACATAGACTTATTTCCAGTACTAAATACCACCGTCTAAATAATGCGCAAAATACGCTGTAAGAGTATTTAGGCTGGCGCCGCAGCCAGTGGCCTTGTGAACCTATCAGATGATCGCCAGGTACAATTCTCTACCTCTCGACATATATCGCCAGTGCTGCGCGCCGTGCCACAGTACATCAAAATGGATCAACAGAACGTACTTCAACCAGATGCGACTGGAAATACGACTGGTGAACACAGTCCGCCATTTTGTGGAGTCAAAAATTTGGTTCTACAAAATGGCGGACCGTTATTTGTCACGAAATTAAACAAAAACCACGCAATTTGAAGGGATAGTTATGTGAATCTTTATATTCTACTTTAAACAAAGCTTCCCAACCATATCCATTTCAGTTTTATAGCCCAAATCGCAAAATCCAAAGCAATGTGTACCTTTAACCCATTGACACCGGATTTCGGTAGTGTAGGGGCCTGTTCCCTATAAATGAACAAAAATCCACTTTTAGGTTATTGGATTTGCCAAACTAGTTAGCGACATTACAAACCAACAGGTATGCCGTAGATAAAGGGCAGGGTTTTAGTTTTTAGGGAAATGTTTGGGTAAAGCGGCGAAAGATGGCGAGACACCGTGACGCACAGTAAACATACGCAAAACCGCGTTCATTCGCATAGCACTTATATTTGTTTTTATCTCAAAAACACGACCGCGCGACACGACCCACGACCGCGCGCTGACCTACAGGGCGCGCGCGCGCTGACCTACAGGGTTCGCGCGCGCTGACCCACAGGGCGCGCGCGCCACTCAGATTACAATTGCAATGACTGCTGCTGTAGTTATGATACATACTGCATGTACAAGTATTTTGTATGTGTTTGTGCCACCAAAAATATACGATAGGCCTACAGTCGAACATAGTCAGTGACACCCCACCCGCCAAACGCCAAAATGTACCATGACAGAACCAAACGAAAATAAGTAAGTAAGTGCGTGCGTGTTCCAGGGGGTGTAGTTTCCAAAAGCCAATTCTCAGAACAGCCATAACAAGCGGATGGAGGTTAAAAATAGCACATAACCGAAATGAAGCGCAAGGGGGCGCACTCCAATATTTGATTCGTTAACGCGAGATGGCGCGACGACACAGCCCCTTTAAGTTTAATTAGATTTATTCCTTACTTTTAAATTTTATATTATGAAAGGTTTAAATTATTGTAAATGTTCTTGCCAATTCCGCCGCTGGTGGCGATAAAGACATTTAATAAACTATTTAATAAATAAAAATAGAAATACACGGCGGCGCAGGCGGACTAAGGCCGGCCAATTACCGACTTGATTTCAAGTCTAACTCTATGCCCAACATCGATCGTGCCCATCATCGAGATATCGTGCCCATGCCGTCAAACATCATTTATCACCCCACTACATGTACACAGTAGCTCACCCTGTTCATGCAACTGAAAACTCTGCTTCGATAATGGAAATAGAACAGAGTACGGTATATTTTATTATTTTGTGTTTGTGGACAGAACACGCGCAGGACTTGAAGCAAGTTTAGTATGGCATTGTTTTGTTTTGATTGTCATAATGGTCAATCCTTCCTCCATGGGTCAACAAACTGTCGTCGTCGAGGCCTGTCACCCGACAGTGGAGATGACGCGCTGAGCTGATGGCTTTGCTATCACTTATCAGTATCATTATCAAATTCACCGTGTGTTTCGAGTCTTGTATTTTTAATTCTCACCCTTCAGCAAGCTATTATTAGCGAGCGATTTACGATACCTAATCGTAAGTGAGTACCGGTGTGCCAGTTGTGCAGGTAGGTTTTTCCTTCCTCCGTGGTTGCAGGTGTAGCTCTGGTGTGACGCCGACCCGTACCCATCACCCCGGCGCCGTGGGGCTAGGGCGCAGCTCGATCCGGTACTGCGGCAGTACTTAATTAGCCCCACACTATACAGGGTGTCTTAAAAAAAGGAAACCGAGATTAATCTGTTTATTTCTCAGATACTGCTCAATTTTGTTTAAAATGGTAACCACCATCTATTACTTAATGATGATGTCCTCTTTCTTTATGACACCAAGAAATCCATGCTACCATCACGGATGACTGAGCACAAAGCTGTGCAACGGACCACGTCAGAAATGGCTTTGCACCAGATGCACCACACAGGTCTATTTAACATGAGAGTACAGTACATGTAATTGCTTTGAACCATGAGATTGAGTGCATGGCCACCAAGGTCCCCGGACCTCACACCCTGTGACTTGTTTTTGTGGGGGCATCTTAAGGACAAAGTTTACACGTCACCGCGCCCAGAGACATCAATGACCTGTGGGCCAGAATCGTAGCTGCAGTTGAGACCTTAGAGAACAGAGAGAGGTAATCAGGAATGCGGTCAGAGCAATGAGAACCAGGGCAGAAGTTTGCGTTGAAAGAAATGGGGGGAATGTTGAAGGACACTGGGGTTAGGTTGGAACAGGGACAAGCCTCGAACTGTTTAATCATTGAAGAAATGATTTTGGTCTTTACGTACTGGTCTTTGTTCTTATTTTTAGACATGCTGAACACTGTGCGAATAGACCTGTGCTGTGGTGCATCTGGTACAAAGCCATTTCTGACATGGTCCGTTGCACAGCTTCGTGCTCAGTCATCCGTGATTTTAATAGAAAATTGAGCAGTATCTGAGAAATAAACAAATTAATCTTGGTTTCCTATTTTTTTAAGACACCCTGTAGTTCTAGGGGTAGGGCGCGGCCAAGCTTGAGAAATCCAGCTCTAGGCTCATGACATGCCATGCATGCGGGATTCGTCTAAACGGCGAATCTCACATGTCATGAGCCTAGAGCTGGATTTCTCAAGCTAGGCGCGGCCTACGGTCGTCAACACTATAGGACAATTTCACCATAAGCACAAACATTTGCTTAGCACCAAAAAGTCTTGCTTAGTTAAAACGCGGGGGGGGGGGGGGGGGGGGGGGAGATTTGTCGGGTTTTTCCATATTTCAGGATTTTTTGTTGGGATTTCAGAATTTGTAAAGAATCTCTTTTGCAATCTGGAATTCCTGAGGTATTGTCCTAAAGGTGTTTCTACCTGTAAAATTTAATTTGATATATTGTGTGTTGTGGTATCTCATTGAGAAAATGAAGCTTCAAGGTTTGTGATCTGTGCACACTATAACCAGAGTTCCAAAAAGAATTCCCCTCAAAAAATATATTGGAGAAGCAATTCAGTTTTAAAACTTTGTGATATAATAGAATAGGGTTTTTTAATACAGTTGTTAAAACCCCAAAATTGACTTTTCAGTAAAAAAATTGTCGGCCTAAGCCGTAGTGCGAAGTTAAGCTCATTTTGTGGTGGTAGGCCTAGGACACATTTAGGTGGACAGTTTGGGTGACCATACACCGTGCCAAGAACATCTGAAAAACACCGTTTCTTCCCCAATATTGCATGAAATTTTCTCAGCTGAAATCTAAAGATTCAAGGTGGTGCCAAGTATTTAATAATTCTGAACACAAATGGAGGGATATTTTCCAACATTTTGCTGTTCCTGACAGATTTTGGTGGGGTATTAAAGTAAAATCTTTCCTCCTATTGCCCAATGGGACTCCCGACATTTCTTGTTCTGAATTTGGCAGGACCTTGAAGCTCGGACTTGGGGTAAACCATGGCTTTGTCAGTAAGTCGGTGTGCAAGCTCTTTGTTGAGATTTACTGGAAAGAACTCTATCATCGCTGGAAGGCTATTGGCAGAAGGACCTGAAGCATGCCTGTCCAATCGGCTGGCTCTGCCAATACTTGGACAAGCGTCATTCGCAGCACCCAGGTATGTTAGGCATACAGAGCGTATTATCTTTGTTATTTTATTTAAAACCATCTTTAATGAGGGTAACCCATCCAGCAGAAGCTGGGGCCCTCACAAAATAATTTTCAAAGTCAACAACAAAAACTGGCCGGAGCGGGATTCGAACCTGTGGCCTCCAGAATACCATATCTACCATTTGAGCTTTCTTGTCCTATGTTGGCGGTCTCCCAAATTGTCAGTGTCTTTGTTCAGTGTGCGCTAGTCAGAAGTCATAAACCCAGAATGCCAAATAGCCAGGGATCACGCCCAATTTTACGATACAACCTGGGAAGCGACATTGTGGGGATCACTCAATGAGGATGTGACTGTTAATTCGTCAAACAAACCACAAGGGCAACGGATAAATTTGAATACATTTTCAAAGTAAACATAGAAAAGTGGCAGGAGTGGGATTCGATATGTTAATTTTTCATTAGTTTTAATGTCTTCCTGACATCCCAGCTATCACATCTGGCTGGGCAACATAGATATAGAACAGTGCAACTGTGCAAGCCAGGTGGTCTAGTTCCCCGACCTGGTAATTCCCTGACGTCTATAAATTGTTCAGTTTGGTCTGAAGTAGGGTCAGGGAACCAGACTACAAGATGAACAGCATTTTATTTTCTCTTTTCTTTCCCTACCATCTATGCACACAAAACTTTACAGGTCAGTGTTAGTGTTTGCTATATAATACTATTAACCCCTAAATCCATTTGTTTCTGAAAATATACAGCAAAAGCAAATGTTGTATCTTACCTTTAATTAATTAATTAATTAATTAATTAATTAATTAATTAATTAATTAATTAATATCGACTGTCTACCCTCAAGCCTCTGCATTTTGTACCTTTTGGGGATAGTTTCTTCACAGGGACGTCGACACCAGCGGGTGTAGTGCTGAAGAGAAGCTGTTACACAAGTACCATGGATTCACAGATGCCAAGCGACAAATCAGTTGCCGCAGCAGAAGTCGCCAATTCCCTGCCAAAGGGGGAACCCCCCGCCGCCTCCGTGATGAAGCGCTCACATCTCTACAGTTTCATCTCTGAGTTGAATCGTCTCCACGTTGACAAGGGGACCAGCACTTTGTCCACGGTGCACATGCTGGACGACATGTCCCTGAAGGTCACCTGGTCTGATGGGGAATCGCAGGTAGTGTTGCAAAGGGTTCGAAATAACGTCCCAGAATTTTTCGGAAATTTCAAGAGGTCAGGAATTTGGGGAATTGGGGAATTTTTGTTTGTATAATCTTATTGTTAAATACCATGTTTTATAGCACTTTCACATTAACCCTAACCTTCCCAAAGCCTCCAAAATTCTATTTGCCAAATTTGAAACAAAATTCAACGGGTATATTAAGCTGCTACCCTGCTAAATCCAACAAATTACAACAGCTTTTTACCATTGTTGGATTTTGTTGGATTTTGTTGGATTTAGCAGGGTTAGGGTTAATTGGCTTAAAGGCAGTGTACATGATTGGTCATTGTTGCAATTTTCAGAAATGGGTGGATTTCGGGGTTAGTATTTTATAGGAAATATCGTTCCACTGACCTCTTCAAAGATTTCCGTTGTTGGATGGCGTAAAAAACGAGAGAAAAACGGCGCCCGTTTTAAACCGTCGGGTGGATGATAGCCTTTAGTCAAGGTGCGCATGGCTATAGGCGCGTGACGCGCCCCAGATATATGCCATGGCGCCATCATGTCCGGGGCGCGCCACTCGTCCGGGTAGCCACGCGCGCCTTGACTAACGGCTACAGGGCAGTTTTCCAATGATTTCCAGCTGGAAATCGTTGGAAAATGATATACATTTCCACTTTTCTTGACAACGACAGCACACCTGGTGCCATCATTTCACAGGATGATTGAGACTACTATTAACTTACAGTCTAGTAAGGTATTTCATAATAATGCAGTAAAAAACAAATTGGAGGATTACCAATCGTGTACACTACCTTTAAATGATAGAATATGTCACTACATGTGTACCTGTACTCAGTTGCATAAGATTTATTTTGAAACGATGGTGTCCTCACCATTCCAGTAATTTCTGCTCCGAGAGCACGTTGTGATGTGTCTGGAAAGTATTCCTGTCACATACAAATTCAATCTCAATGTGTCATTTCAGCATATGTCTTACATCTTCCCTATATATGGGTATTCCCCCACCAGCAATTTCGTTTTTGTTTTTTCAAAGATCTGTAGTCAGGTCTGGCTGATTTAACTCAACGTGATTTAAATCAGCCAGCCCCGATTTATTTTGCTAAAATAGGACTTTTCATAAAAAGTGATTTAAATTGGTGATTAAAGAATAATAATTCGATTTAAATAGTGATTATAATCAACATGATTTATATCAACGTGATTTTAAATCAGCCAACCCTATCCATAGTTCAGATTACTCGCAGTCAGTGTTTAAATTAACAAAAGTGTATTTTCCTCTCTTCTTCACCCAAACTCCCTACATCATTTTTCCTAAATCTTGAATATCCTCCGATTCCAAAATCCTCCAATGTTTGTTACTGGGGACCACTGCCTGAATCCTGCAAAATCCTCCAGTGGGTTTCGGATAAACACCCCAGTAACCTGAATCCTTCAATATCGTCCAGCATCAGATTGGGCCTGATGACCCGGACCCTCCATTTTCCTCCAGAGGCAAAAATCCTCTAATGCCCTCAATGCTGCAGAGTCCTTGAATGCTTCAACTTCCAAAGACCCTCAATCCTCCAAATTCCTCCATTTGGCAAAGAGGATTTGGGAGGATTTCGTAACTAGGTCAGGGTTAAGCAATCATTGTGCTACTCTGAAATCCTAGTCCAAGAGCAACCATCTTAAGGGGACTGTTAGCTAAGCAGACTACTTTGTTTTGTTTTAAAGTTTTCTATTTGTATTATCACCAATATATTGTCCTCATAATTTACAAGAAAAAACACTGTCCGCAAATCCGCTGTTGCCATGGTAATGGCGGCCATATTGGATTTCAGTACAATTACTTAATCAACTGTAATTTAAAGTTTAAAACAAAAAGTTAGTACAGAGCCCCTTTTCACAAAATATATACTTTAAAGGAGCACCCTATGACGTATAACCTCAAAAAAAAAATCTTAGCAATTTGCTTAGCAAACAGTCCCCTTAATATCAACATTTTGAATTTTTAAAGATTCCCAAAGTTTCGGGAAAAGTTTCTGAAAACTCCCAGTATTCCTGAACAATTTCAAAAGCTCCTATAGTGAAAACTTGACCGCGATGAAAAATGTCTCGGAATTTTGCAACCCAATTTTAATACAGGCCTATCCGTACGTTTGGCTTCGGGACAACTGCCTTTGCCAGCAGTGCTACCAGAAGTCACTGAACTCCCGTACATTCAGTTTCACCTGCCTGGATGTGGAGATGATTCCGATCTTAGCGGAGCCTGCTGATGAAGGGAAGAGAATTCGTCTCACATGGCCGGACGGCCATTCTGGGGAGTACCCTTCAGGTTTGTAAAAACTAGTTTTTCTAAGAGTGGTGCTTCTTTAGCACTTTATAAAATGTCTCGAGGCATTTTACAATTATTACTGGGGCTATGCATCCGAACCGGGTACCCGACCGCTTAATGTCAGGAACCGGTTCCAGATTATGCAATCGATTCAAGTACCCGTAACCAAATTCCTGTATACCGAATTAACATACTACTTAGTAAAAACAACGAAAAAGGTTTTTGAATGTGATTTGTGGGGAATTTTCAAATGAAAACCAGGGTACATGGAAAAACAAAACAGATTAACGTTGATGACGCTTGCGAATATGCAATTTACACCGTAAAGCTATAGAGCTCACTGTATACACTCGTATCTTGCTGCATTGATGCACCGATGTGGTAGTATTAACGTGCGGACCTTTACAAACAATATGAACAGCAATTTCTGAGATTAAATTTTTGGGATTCCCGTACTACCCGTAAATGCACACCCCTATTATTACCCCTGGTCATCAGGCCATGAGATCAGTTATACAGCAGTTCGAGATCAGCGCTTCTTTCATCAAATGGATGTTATATGATGATTGCATTTTTGTATCAATGTCCATGTCCTCTATCTCTAATCCTGCAAATCAGTTTATCAGTTTCAATTGGAACTCTTTCTTCTTTTCTTACAGCCTCAAGATGTTAATTCTTTTCTTCTTCTTATTGTTGATGAATTTCAGCCTGGCAAGCTTTTTGTTGATGGATATTATTGCTCTGACCATTCGATGGTCACTTGCAATATCTACCTTGGTAGAGTTTCAGTTTTTTACAATTCCTCTCTGACTGCACGAGATAAGGGAGTATGCCTGCCTAACCCATGGTCGGGCCAGGCTGTTGAAAAGCCTGGCCAACAAGCCCTGGAATCCCCTGGTTGTACACAATGAACTGCCCATTAATGCTGGAGTCCAGCCAGCTCCCATTGTTCACCCAGACTTGATCTCCTGCCCGTGAATGGAATGACGTCAACAAAAGCAATCACTATACAGATTAGTGTACTGTAGGATGGGCCACAGACGGGGCTTTATTGATTAGTAGATGCTCTATTGTTAGGTGATTTGTGGCTCACAATAGCAAGACTAGAAGCCAGAAGGCCCGGGCGTGGCCGGGCTTTTCAACGGCCTGGCCCGACCATGGGTTAGGCAGTGCTCCCTAAAGTCTATTTGGTTCCTGGTAATAATTCCATTTGGACTTTCCCAAGTCCAGTACCTCTTGTCTTTTTTGAAGAAAGTTTAGTTTCTGTTCTACAGCAAACTCGATCAGTCTTTCTCCCCTTTTGTTTTTGTCCAGCTCCAGTTTCCCAAGGTAGATTCTTCACCTGCCTCACACTAAAAAACAACATAAAAATCCCCCAAAGGCAGTCTCTTTCTAGAGTTAGAGCATCTTATTAACTCAGAAACCTCCAGTGGGATGTGGACAGCATGGGTACGCAATACGTGCCAAAATGTTCAAATGCATATAAAGGGGATGACTCGACTCTAAATCTACTTGGACAGTTCCATTCCATGCTGATTAAATTGCAGACTGGCTTCGGCAGTACCGCTTTGAGAATTCCTCCACCGATGCGACCTTTGACGCTAAGCCTAAGCACTGGGACACTAGCCTGATGGATAGTGGCACCCTGCGCATTTTCAACTTTGACGATCTCATAACTAGTGATGAGGCTATCTACGAGTGGTTGATGGAAATGAAGGTTAGTTGTATAGTTGAGTTTGCCTAATGGGACCTACGAAGTATTGACGTTACGTCGTCTTTATACCTCTTTCAATAAGCCAGTTCGGTATCTCAAAGGTCAAAGGTTATTCGGGAAAAAATTGCTGACGTAATGCCATGTTACGCGAACTCCCATTCTGATTGAATTTAACACGTGCATCATGTTGTGCAACCACCTTTTGCATTCACATGCGCGCGTTGGGTCACGCGGGTCATTCGGGATAAAATGTCATTTTGCACATGCGCAGTTGAAATACCGAACTCAGCCAGGCCTGAGGCGGAGATGGAACAGCATAGGACTGTCCCAAATACCGAATATTTGATCATCCATGGAATATTTGAAAACCTTTTGCCGGTTCGAATATTCGAAAACAATTTATATGTACGTACAGATAAGACGCGATGCTATTTTAAATATAACAGTTACGGCACTTGGCAGTGTAAAATGCCGCATTTTTGTCGACGGTCATTTTTTGTGGATGGAGGTTTATTGTTCCCGTCTGTAAAACCAATAATTACTGAAAAAGCGCAGGCTGGAGTTTGGTTTCTTGTTATCAGAACATCATACGTACCCGATACAACAGGTGCATGCTAATGAAATATTGATCGGGTGGTCCATAATATCAATCGCCGTACGTAAAACACTGGCGTGCTTTGCATATAACTTTTTACCTGCATGGCATGCAGTTGCAGCTGACGCGTGAAAAACTTGATCGGTGAGTATCAAATATTCGGTCCAACCCAGTTTCAAATAATCGAACGCTAAATTATTCGAAAATGAACAGCCCTAGAACAGCACGCTGTGGTATCACGGCATTTCAGTACATGTACAAGTTGTGATCATGTCAATTTTTACCTGTTTTGTGGTAAATACAAAGATTATAGCCATGTCCGCATTGGACTTTTTTAGTAAAAACGTACGGAAACTGTTGTCAACTTGTCCAAATTAAGTCCGGTGCGGACAGACAGTAAACTTTCCAAGTTGTTCAAGTGTTGATCGTCGGTTGTCAGTTTATCCCTCCGCAGCGGGAACTTTTACAGGGCCAACCGCGTAGCGGAAGAGTTAGGCGGCAGTTTTACATCACTGAAAAGTCCAGTGCGGACAGCCACTGTAATGTCAAACGTGCATTTTGACCACTGCAAAGTTTACGAGGCCAAGGACTTTCCGCGAGGCGTGCAATCCAAGTGCGGATGCACGGAAGAATAACCAGTGGAATGTTAACAATCACGCGCGGTAACTTTTGATAAGTTAGTCCAATGCGAACGCGGCTAATGAATTGAATTGAATAATTTTGTCCAGAACCTAGAAATGCAGCGCTACTGGTATAGTATTTTTTCAGCAGGAATTGTTTTTTTTAGGTAGTTCTGTTGTGAAAGCAGTTACTTGTCTTGGTTGCAGGTGACTGGGATCTGTCTGGTGAAGGGAAGTGGTATGATGGACGGGCAGGTTAAACGGCTTGGAGACCGAGTGCTGTTTCTGCGATCAACATACTATGGGTAAGTAATAAAGTGGACGGTCGGCATTGGCACAGAGCTGAAAGGTCCCGGTATGAGGCCAGATTTTGTGATGAAGGAAAATATTCAAGTTACGCAACAACTTCCACACCACATGACTTACAAAAGTTGCTTTAGCAAACAATTGTCTTCTTTATTTGGTGTTAAGGAATTTAAAGAATACTTTCGGACCTCATTAATGAGAGCTTAGTTAACCCGCAATCCCTGCTAAGATGAGCATTTTCGTCGGTCCCGACTGAATTGTGCACATTCCTGGGGGAGAACATTAATAAAACGAGCTCTAGTACACACGAGAACTCGGTTAAGGTGAGCATTTTTTGTTGGCCTGACGCTCGCAAGAGCATTGTTATCGCCTCATTTACAACAAGTGTTGAAAACACTTTTCAATCACACGCAGACCTTTGCATGCTTTGGAATTTTGTTGATGCTTGAGTAAATTTCGTTGAATTTTGTTACCGTTTTTGTCCAGTATTGAGTTAAACCTTCCAGAATGAATGCTGTACAGTTGCAGTCGAAAGTTTACATACACCGCAGTCTTGCAAACAAATTGCCAATTTATCCGAAAGTGTTTTTTTTTTTTTAACCATCCATGAAAACAATTCATTGGGAGTCCAAAAATAAGCTTATTTAAAAGGGAAGGTGAAATTGTGCTGTCATAGCTGTATTTAAAGAAAATGATTTTAATAAAACTTGCTTCATTTTGTGCAGGAAAAGGTGAGAATTTGAACATTTCTTAAAAAAAAAATGTGGCCGGACTTTTGTGACTTTTAGGGTCGGTTGCGGAGAACAACACCATTTTTTTGGCAGGGGGGGGGGGGGGGGGGTGGGGTTCTTACACACGCATGAAGATCTTTTGAAACCTGATTATTCCTGAAACCCCAGCTCCCCGGGGAGTATACAGCCCCGGCTGCAAGTTAAGTGCACATGGGCTAATCAAACACATAACTATCACCGCCCTCACAGATTTATTCCTGGGTGAAAGAAGCAACTTATGACAAAGTGTCTTGCTCAAGGACACAAGCACCATGACCCCTGCCGGACTCGAACCTACAATCTGTAGTATCACCAAGACCCTGAGTCTGGTACACTAGGCTACAAGGACACAGCGCTTCCCATTCTAACTGCATACTTGCCCAAAGCTATGAAACATGTTTTGCAGTAAATACTGTGGATGGTATTGAAAGGGTTAACTTTCCAAGGGTTCGGAAAGTTCACTGATTTATCATATACTGCGTGGTTTTAATTTCAGCACAACATCCCATGTGGTGGTGAAGTACAATGCCACTAACATTGCATTCACGGGCAAGGCTTTTCCAATGCACACGGACTTGGCATTCCTGCAAAGACCGCCAGGAGTAAGCAAAAAGCCCTATTCTATCATATCTAAACATTTTAAAAGTCATGTCAATCTTTTAAATATTTTTTGGGGGGTAGTTTCTTGTTTGGAATGAGGTTAAAGTGTGCAGAGTTCACTGTTAACTTTAAGCTTCAGTTTCCCAATCTACAACACACGATACATAAAAAAAAAAGCTGGTTGCGTGTACCTTCAAGAAATACTACATATCAATTTTCAACTTTTGCAACTCTGTGTCAGGTCACATTTATCGTGTATACCAAAGACAGGGAGCAAAAGAATGACATGAGGACCAATGACCCTTCTATAAACCTAACTACCCCAAGCCTTACAAACTCCAACAGCAGGTTTTGTCTAATTTTGATGGGTTCAAGACTTTAATAGCGCCTTAGCACCATTACTTTTAATACATGGAGCTATGATGCCTCAATTTGTCCAAGTCCAAAGAATGTATATTGCATAGTGTTGGATTTACACTTCCTTGTAAAAATTGATTAGGGGGTTTAGGGTTAAAAGATTCTTGTGCTGTCCCAAGTTGGAAAATGTATACCAAACCAATAAGAGCGATTGCAAAAATGTTTAAGTGCAAACAAAAGAAATCAGTCGGAAGGACAAGGTGAAGTCTGCAGCAGAGCAGTGTTGGAGTCAAATCCTACAATCAGAGTACCAAGTTCTCCGAGTACATTTAAAGCTGAACATGGGCCGAGTCCGAGTACACCATAAGAAGCAAAAATATCAAGTTATGTTCTGAACATTATTATAATGTACCTGCCTCATCAAGAGAGCCTATTACACAACAATTCAGGAGACTGACTCTTTCACTTTATTTCCATGTTTTTTATTTACTTTCTGCACATGATGAACCTACTCAAAAAGTTCTACATAACATATAACTGAGCCAGAAATTGCCCAAGAACTGTTTAGGTATTTGTACTTTAGAGTCCGAAGGTGCAGTATCAAAAGAGGAAATAATGTATTGTATTTCCAAGTATGGATATCGAGTACTGATGTACAAAAAGCCGAGGAGTACTGCCGAGTCCATTTTTTTCCAGTACTGAAAATCGAGTTTGGGCCGAGTACTTAGTGGTACTCCAGTTGTACTCGAGTACGAGTACAGGTACGCCAACACTGCAGCAGAGCTTAAGATAGAATTGGGACAACTGACTTTGGACCAAAGTTGTTTGAGCCAAGGCTCTAGCCAAGTCCAGATTTCAGTTCATAATTGTCTGGTTTTAGACTGCTCATCAGTAGTGGACTTGAGGTTTCTATTTTCTCGGGGGCCGGGGCTCTACTACAGCCCTGTCCTTATTTCATAAACTGTTGTCAATCTTTTCACTCCATCCCGCAGGCCCAAATGATTCACTGCATTGAGCAGGCCAAGGGACCTGGCGGTGAGAACTGGTTCACTGACGGCTTCAAGGTTGCCATGGACTTTCAGGAGGTAGATCCCGAAGCCTTTGAACTCTTGTCTACCACGCTGCTGGAGTTCCACGACATCGGGGAGGATGTCTATGGGCGATTTCACCAGCATTCCAGGCACCCAACTATAAGGTAAAATGTGGACGACAACATGTTGTCTATACGCGCATTCCTGCATGTACTCAATCCATTTGTTTTAGTATTGTTTTTGAAGGGGAGTGTAATAAATAGCTTTTTCAAACAAAGTGCGATGAATAGGACCACTCTAGTCAGTGTGGTTCCTATTGTTTGCATTTACGCTTGGCTGCACAGCCTGTTCTTGGCATGCCAGCCCCCCATCAATGACTGCCAGACACAAGGTGTAAATTTTGTTTGCTTCACGGCTGCCTCCTTTTTTCCCCCAAGTTTTTTGTTTTTACTTTTCTCCATAAAATGCCATACAAATTTCAGGGAATAGAGGAGATGCTTCCCTGCTTTGAATCAATTTGGAGGACTCCCAATGTCAACCAAAACAATCTTGAAAACAAAATAGACAACAAAATAGACCAGCCCCCGAGATTGATTGTTTATGGGTAGTATACATCATTTGCTTTTGCTGTAATTTTCAGAAATAAATGGATTTGGGGGGTTAGTATTTTATAGGGTGCTAGCAAATACTGTAACACTGACCTGTTTAAAGTTTTGTGTGCATATTCTGGGATAACAGAAGAGAATAAAAATTCTGTTCTGGTAGTCCGCGGGTTCCATGACCATACTTTAGACAAAACGTAATTATCAGGTAGGGGAATTAGACTATTTCCAACGATTGTCGGCCGACAGTCGTTGGAAAACGATATAAATTTCCACTTGACTTGGAAACGACAGCACACCAGGTGCCATGATTTCACAGGATGCTTGAGACTGCTATTTACTTAGTCTAGTAATTCAGTAGTTTTAGAGGATTTTTGCCTCTGGAGGAAAATGGAGGAACCAGCTCATCAGGCCCAATCTGATGCTGGTTGATTTCGAAGGATTGAGGTTACTAGGGTGTTTCAGAAAACCCGTAGAGGATTTTGGAGGATTCATGCAATGGTCCCTCACAGGAGAATATTGGAGGATTCAGGTTATACATGGAGGAAAAGTGATGTATTTGGGGTTAATCATTTTAACCCCTTGCGTACGAAAAAAAAAAAAAAAGTGCCACCAGGCCGGATGACGCCATTTGCCACTGTTTGTGCAGTTTCAATCCATTGTTGGATTATTGTTTATGTTACGCTTGACTGCACAAACACATTGTAGCGGTTCGCTTAATTGGCTGCCAGAACCGCCGCGACACCCCGACGTCTCCCGTAAAGGGGTTAAGAGGGTAATAATGAATGTCCCATGGGCAACACTAACATGCATGAATTGTTGGACTTTAATTAGCTGTAGATAGTGGAAAATATGGACAAATATGGACACCTGTTGAACAATGATGTAGTGCCTTTTATGGCATTGGCCTTAAGGCTGCCTTTTATGGCCTTGGCCTTGGCTATGAGGGCAAAAGCTTCGGCCTTGACCTTGAGGATAAAGGCCTCGTCATTTTCAATGTCTTGCCCCAAGGCCTTTAATTTTTTTTTTTTTTATAAATGTTACATTAATGTTGTTTGAATGCATGCTGTTCTGCAATCATACAACTCATATCTGGGCCAGCCCTCTGCAAAGTCTGCAATCTAATTTAATCATTCTACACACACACACCTCGGATATCTGCATTGACACAATTTCAGTTTCACATTATGCAAAATGCATACTAACATTACCATGATCCCATTTTATTTCAGTTTTCCCCCAAACAAGGCTGTACTATTTTTGCATGTATACATCTACTTCTGTGTACAGGGATAACAAAATGCACAAAAAGGTTCCTCAAATTATAAACATTTGTCATTGCTTATTCATAAGTTGAAATTTGTTTGGGCATGATCTATCTTTGGCAAAAGTTAAAACACATTGGAAACAACATGTAATAAAAAAAAAATACTTTGCAAGCACAAACTCAAAGTAACGAACACTCATGAATATTCTGATCATTTGCAAATGACAGTTCTCTTCTTAACCCCTTGCGTACGGATGACGGAATAGGGCGCACAAAAAAGTGCCACCAGGCCGGATGACGTCATTGGCCGCTGTTTGTGCAGTTTCAATCCATTGTTGGATTAAACAGTGCCACCAGGCCGGATGATGACGCCATTGGCCGCTGTTTGTGCAGTTTCAATCCATTGTTGGATTATTGTGTATAGGTTACGCTTGACTGCACAAACACATTGTGGCCGTTTCGCTTGGCAGCACCCCGACGTCTCCCGTAAAATACCGTACTCAAGGGTTAATAATAGCGATTCATGACGGTGTGGCTACATTTTATGAGTACATTTTTTTGTATAGGACCTTGGCCCAATACCTGGGCCTTGAGGGTTATTTAAAGCCTTGGCCTTGAGGGTAAAAGCCTTTGCTCCAACAATGCTGGTGACGACATGTTACATGTTAATAGCAGTAACTCACTACAAGCTAAATAAATAAATAAATTTAAATTTTTGTGGGTTTTTTTTGGGGGGGGCATGGCCCCCTTTGGCCCCCCCCCCCCTGGATCCGCCCTTGTCCGTATGCTGTACAAGTTTAACAAGATGGGTACAAGGACTGATCCTTGTGGCAGGCCATTCTTCTGACATCGCCAGGAGCTATAATGCTATCTCACATGTGTGGACCCAGAACCGTCGTAATTTGCTGGATATGTGTGCTTTATAAATCTAAAGAAGTACTATTATTATTATTGGATATTTATCATTGTTTATTGCTATTTACAAGTGCAGCTGTGCAACAGGTCGTTTGCAGATGGCAGGAAAATGGTTTTCGCAAGATACATCATTCCATTCACCTGTCTTATGTACAGTTGCACAGTCTTCATTTCCACTATTACTGGGTTCACCATCCCTCCAGTTTCTGTACTTCACATCAGTAGTTCCTTCCTGACACTTCCATGAACCTAACAGAGATACAGAAAGGCATGATATATAGCTTTCGTAATGATCAAAACCCAATGAATTAGTTTCAATCTGGAATCTTACTGTTGATAAAGATTCAAAGTGACAAACTGGCAGGCGATGGGATTCGAACCTGCGACCTCCGGAATACCGTACCGGCGCTCTACCAACTGAGCTATCTCGCCCTAGGTTGGCGGTCTCCCAAATTGTCCGTGTCTTTGCTCGGTGGGTGCTGACAATTTGGGACACCGCCAACATCAGGTGAGATAGGTCAGTTGGTAGAGAGCGCCAGTACGGTATTCTAGAGGTTGCAGGTTCGAATCCCGCCCCTGCCAGTTTTCTTTGTTCACTTTGAAACTATTCAAATTTACCTAGTCAGTTTCCCTTGCGGTTTGCTTGTTTATAAAGATGGTACCAGTACAAATAATCCTGAGAAATATTTCCATCTGAAATGCTGTCATCTTGGAGAAAATTGTGTCTGAGATGGACGTTCCAAAGTTTTTGATAACTATGTAGTTCTGAGCATAGACCGTGTAAGTCTCGCGCATAAAGGTCATGATTGAACTTCCGGGCACCTCCGAGCCGCCGGCTATAGGACTTTTACGTGTGGTTGATTTTGTTTTCTGTAATACTTTGTTTTTACGATGATCTGAACCATGAAACGGCCATAAATATGGATGATAAATTCAAAATTAATTTTACAATAATATGAAAACATGCACGACTGTCTAAATTATTGAAGAAAAGTAGGAAAACATGTTTGACCTGAACGTCAGGTTTGCAACGTGATTGGCTCATTGTTGGGAAGAGAGCCCGGCCCCCAGAACCCCTGTACTGCATGCGCCCGCTGCGGACGTAAGTTAAGGTACGTACATATGCGACAATCGCCTTATACTGTATACGGTCTATGATATTTAAGACTGGCGCATGAACCACCAGAACAATGGCGAATGACGTATGTATGACGTACTAGACTTTTTCGTTCTCCTTTTTCCCTAATTTGATATATCGTTCACATTTTGTGAATTGAAATGAAAAATATTTTGCTAAAAGTTTTTATTTACCTTTTTAGTAAAAAGAACAGCGTCAAAACAAATTATTTCAAGAAAACTAGTCTCTTTACACGTTGAGGTTCCTATTCGAGGTGCCCGGAAGTTCGGTTTCTCGTAAACTTTCGTACGTTCTCGAGGTCAACTTTACACGCTCTATTGAGCACTTCTGCCTCTGGTGCTGGAATTCCAGGTAATCACCTATTTACTGTAGATAAGGGCGTCCCTTTTTGTTTGGTTCTCATTTCCGACCGACCTTATGTCTGGCTCCCGACCGAAGGAAAAAACTTTTTTATGCCACCAACCCAGTCTGCAATTTATTACAAAAACATTAAACAAAAAAAAGAATAATTTTTTCTAATTTCATGGAAAACAAGCACGAATTCGTGCAGGCACCGCGTCGTCCACCTATGAATCAGTAAAGCATAGTAGATGTTGTAGCGCCCTCTTCTGTTGACCCGTGTCACAAAAACGAATTTGGTACAAGAAGAAGAAAAACAATAACAAGAACACCAACACCAACAACGCTAAGTGCTTATAAAAAAATAAAATAATGCACAAAAGTTCATAGTATGTATATATTGGGGGCCAACGTGTATTCAACATGTTCAAAGTCCTTAAAGCAATTAATTTTTCTTCAGCATGTTACTGAAATTATTTTTTCAAAATGGGAAAAAACAAAGTCGGGTAATTAATCCAAAATCTCAATTTGCCAAAAATGATTCATATTTATGTTCATTTCATTTTACTCTGTTGCCAAAATTGGGTTTGTTTTTAAATTTATTTCCAAATCATGCACAGAAAGTGTGCTCCAGCACGGTAAACGGGTATATATAGCACATCGGGTTTCTTGAATCGTATCTCACTTACGCAAATTTGTATTTTCACATTTGTAAATATTTATTTTTTTGTTCATTTCAAGTATGCCAGAAGTTGCCAAAGATGTTTTTTTTTATTTTTTTTATTTATTTAAAAATCATGGAAATAAAAGTTAATTCAGAACGAAGCTGTCATACATTGAATACATTGGATCTCTTTATTTAGCCTTATGCGCATTCAAGAAGTAATTATTTTACCCAAGATTTTTATTGCTTTCGACCACTAACCGGCTCTCCTTCAAGACGAAAAAAAATATTAGAACCATAGAAATACAAAGGGAAACCATAGCTCGGTCAGTATTTTTCACGGTAGATTTTCCACTGGTGTCCTATCCTCTATTCCTCTGATGTGGTGTTTGGTATTGCTGTGCCGAATATTCAAATATTCGATCGATTATCAAATATTTGAATATGTATTTTTGACTTTGAAGTTCAATATTTTTTATAACAAAAATTCCATTCGTGACTGTATAACTGGTTCCCGTCTAAATAATTGTTTGAGAGCAGGCTATCTGTGTTACAAACACGTAATGATGAATGTACAGTGGAACGCCGCTTTAACAAAAAATCCACAGATATTGTTCGGTATTGCGATTGTTCGGTATAGTGAGTTTCAGCCACCGCGTGCCCATTTTTCAACATGCGTCGGTTCTTTTGAATAGCGCCCTCTTGCCTCGTATTTGAAGTACGCCCTCTTTTGATTGTAATTGAAGGTTTTTATTTTATTGTACTACATTTTCCCCCAAATTTTGCGGTTTTCACGCATTAGTGGTGCCCTCTTGTCAGGGATCCAACTTAGATTTGGTTGAAACTGTTTCTAAAAATACCTCGGCATGTATCATAAACACACGCAAAATTTTAGTGCCAAACTCCAAGTTATTTCTGAGATATGACCTGAAAATTCATACCCAGCCCGCTTTTTCCATTCATAATTGCGCCTTGGTAATGTGTTTTTGTTGTTGCATTTTTGGAGGCCCATATCTCCAAAATGCATTGTGATTTTTGACCAAAAAAGTGTTACACAGGTTCAGTGGCATCCAATCTGCAAAATTCTGTGATCAAAAGTAGCATATAATATTTCTTTTACGAGATATAGCCCCAAATGACAAAAGTACCTTTTTGCCATACGCGCCCCTCCTGGTGCCCACATGGTCAGAATGACTTCGTATTTCATATACATAAACACTAGGTGCATGTGTTTGCTTCTTATCAAGGACTATAACCAGACACACTCTTTTTGGAGACGTGGCCAGCATGTAAATTTTGGTCCGCAGAAAAAATGCCAAAATGACCCCCCCCCCCCCCCCCTTTGATGTGCAGTTCACCCAATAGGCCACTACCCATAACTGAAACTTACATGTGTTAAAGTAGTATATACAATCTACATTTGGTATGAAATTTAGGTTGATATCTTTTACCCTTCCGGAGTTGTGGCCTTTTGTAAAAAAGGCATACTTTGCACATAGGTCAACAAACTTTCGAGATATTATCATCTGTAAACACTTGTATAAAGTTGGTTGACCCAGATGCCAAATATACCCTTTAAAAAAGATTTTTAAAAAATCTTGAATATAAAATATACCAACCTGAATTTTGTTGCCTGTAACATCTTTGGAGGGAGGTTTATTGTTCCCAATCGTAAAACCCTTAATTGACACCTATAAAATAATTACCGCAAAACCGCAGGCTGGAGTTTGGTTTCTTGTTATCGGAACGTTATACGTACCTGTAATGATCTTCATACAACAGGCGCATGCAAAAAATGTCCTCGCTGTGCATGCAACTTTACTGACGTGGCATGCGGTTGCAGCTGACGCGTGAAAAACTTGATCGGCGAGATTCGAATATTCGGTCAAACCCAGTTTCGAATAATCGAATACTAAATTATTGGAAAATGAGCAGCCGTACTTGTTACCTGAAGCTTGATATTATTGATCATTCTTTTTAGTCGGTTTTCATTTCAGTCTGTTATAATATATTGACTGCAAAAATTATGACTAGTTATTCAATTCACTTTTTCGTAAGATTTTATACAAGGTAGTGGAATGTTTGAGAAGCAACTTGAAATAATGTCAGGTGTGCAAAGCATAGGGCTGTACCGAATATACCGAATATTCAAAGTTTGATTGTCAACCAAATATTTAAATATCTGTAAATATCGCCAACATAGGGCAAGATAGCTCAGTAATTGGAAGAGCGCTGATACGGTAACACGGAGGTCGCAGGTTCAAAACCCGCTCCTGCCAGTTTCTTTGTTCACTTTGAAAATAAATATCTTTTTGCCGGTTTGAAAATGTATTCAAAATTTACCTAGTCAGTTTCCCTTGTGGATTGTTTGACGAATTATAAGTTAAAAAGTCGTATCCTCATTGAGTGATCCCCACAATGTCACTTCCCAGGTTGTATCGTAAAATTGGGTGTGATCCCTGGCTGTACGGCATTCTGGGTTTATGACTTCTGACTAGCGCCCACCCGAACAAAGATATTGACAATTTGGGAGACCGCCAACATAGGGCAAGATAGCTCAGTTGGTAGAGCGCCGGTACGGTAACCCGGAGGTCGCAGGTTCGAATCCCGCTCCTGCCAGTTTCTTTGTTCACTTTGAAAATAAATATCTTTTTGCCGGTTTAAATAATTGAAAAATCGATATTGCAAGTAAAAATACCACCCTAATGCTATTTTAATAGAAAAGTTACGGCGCTAAGCAGTGTCAATTGCCGCATTTTTCTCAATGCTAACTTTTATGGAAGGAGGTTTATTGTTCCCTGTGCGTAAAACCCTCGACACTTAATAATTACTGCAAAAACGCAGGCTGGAGTTTGATTTCTTGTTATCAGAACATTATACGTACCCGTAATGATCTTGATACAACAGAATGATGCAAAAGAATGTCGATCAAGAGGTCCATAATATCGATCGCCGCACGTAAAACACCAGCGTGCTTTTCGTTCAACTTTACACTGGCATGCTTTGAGCACAACTTTTTTTTACCTCTCCAGGGGCCGATTTCACGAAACGATAAGACGCGTCTTAGGAAGAGTAACTCGTCTTAACTCGCGACTTGTCCTAGGATCGATTTCACCAAAGTTAGGACATGTTCAACACGTCCTAACTTCCTTAGCAACGCGGCTGAACTCGTCTTAACTTAAGATCGGTCTGGGGGTCGTCTTTATATGCGAACACGTACAATTTACTGAAAAGCAACAATGGCGCTAAATATGTTTCTCGCTGATTACAAAGCTCGGCGGGCAATTAGGAGAGAGAGGATATTCCGAGATAGAAGAAATCCACTAGATAATCTAAATGACGAGGAAATCCTCAAGAGATATAGGTTCACCGGGCAGGGAATATTCCAAGGGTTGGAGATGAATTGGAGCCCGATACCCGGGTGAGTGCAATATTAAGAGGGATAAAATTGTGATGACCCGGTCTTTACCACGTCAATAATAACCGAGGAGGGGCGTAACCGCTGTTAATGGACCGAGCCGAAGGCTCGGTCCATTAACAGCGGTCACGACCCTTACATTTGCTCATTACAAAACACATGCGTCACGTATCGGCCTTGTGAGCACGTGAAGGCACTCCGCGCCTGTCTATCGCGTGCGCGTATGCACACGCACGAATGCAGTGTTTTTTACACGTGCATTAGCATTGTCTTACATTATAAAGTTCAGTTAGTATTGTGCGCGCACCTACTATATACGCTCTCCCTTTTGCGTATCGGCTGAGAACAGTTGGTTATGACGCGCCGTGTTTAAACAACCGCTTTTAAAGGGACACATTGCTTTGGATTTTGCGATTTGGGCTATAAAACTGAAATGGATATGGTTGGGAAGCTTTTTAAAAATTAGAATATAGAGATTCACATAACTATCCCTTCAAATTGCGTGTTTTTTGTTTAATTTCGTGACAAATAACGGTCCGCCATTTTGTAGAACCAAATTTTTGACTCCACAAAATGGCGGACCGTGTTTACCAGTCGTATTTCCAGTCGCAGCTGGTTGAAGTACGCTCTGTTGATCCATTTTGATGTACTGTGGCACGGCGCGCAGCACTGTGGCGATATGTGTCGCGAGGTAGAGAATGGTACCTGGCGATCATCTGATAGGTTTACAAGGCCACTGGCTGTGGCGCCAGCCTAAAGACTCTTACAGCGTATTTTGCGCCTTTTTTAGACGGTGGTATTTACTACTGGAAATAAGTCTATGTTTCGCGGGTCAGATGTCAGGGATCAGAGGCCATTTTTTTGTTTTGTAATCACTACTCACTAATTACAACAAATTATACGTGTTTTTTTGCCTGAACAACTCTTATAGAAGATAAGGAACATTTCCAAACAGCAAAATTTCATGACATTTGAAGGCAATGTTTCCCTTTAACAGCCGTTTTTAGAAAGGGTTTTTAACAGCCGTGTTTAAACAACCGTTTAAACACACCCACATGACAGGCTCTCGACCAATAGGGAAAGTGAAACTCGCTGAGGCATTTATGAATGAGCATTCAAATTTTTCATCCAAAACAATCGCCAATCAATTCACCTTGAATTTACTGCATGCGCGTACACATCCGACGGCCGTTACGTGAAAGTGCCAAATTGAACATGATACAGCCCGTTGCATGCGAAAGGTCATCCTCGTCCAATAATTAGCGGTTCGTTTATCTGTATTTCGGATGCGTCTTGCTTAAGAAGGGTTTAGTGAAATCGATCTCAGGACGCGTCTTAGCTAAGATTGATCTTAGAGCAGAAACTCGTCTTATGTCCTGTGGCGCGCTACCCAGGGGCTGGGGGAAAACCTAAGGGGACTGTTCTTTATTCCCAGGGCTCCAACCAACACCTGTTATCCCACAAAAATATTTATAGCCTTACGAACGAGTGAGCGGCTACCCAGACGCAAGGGGGGACAATAAACGAATGGTGGACAAAGCCTAGGGGCTGTTCGTTTGGTGGAAATATACCACCGTTTGTGATTGAGTAATTATCCTAGTGTAATAAAGAAATCCAATAGGTCCTAATAAACCTCACAGTGACAAATAAACCTCACAGTGACAAGTATTTCCAAAGACAATGAATAATTGGTCTTATTTCTTTCCTGAACAGCAATCAACAATAATTATCAATCAATAAGTTACACAATAATTCTCGATGGTGATAACCCTCACTCAAATAAACCTCACGTGTTTGAGCGCACCACTTAAATAGTGCACTTTAGATGAACTTATACAATAAAATATAATCCTCACACCGTTAGGCGGTATGAACTTATGCAATATAATCCTCACACCGTTAGGCGGTATGAACTTATACAATATAAATGTTATGGGGCATACACCTCTAACAGTTAATACAATTATAATTTCTATGAGGAATACACAGTAAGGCAAGATGATAAAAACTCTTAAAGAAAAGTAAGGAGGTAGACTTAACTAAATATGCACAAATTAATCCTCACTAAGTATCGTATACCTCAACCCAGCTCAGCTCAATAACAACAAGCTTAAGGTATACCTCACAGGTTCTACAATATAGCCCAGGTCCCAGCTATAATCTATCCCCAATCCTAAATAACCCGCTACTCCAGTAACTCACCGGTCGTACCCTCGACCGCACTGCAGCCCTACGGTACTGCCCAAACGATCCCGCACAATCCAGCGACCACACCCGGAATATTCGTCCGGCTATACCGTCACAATCTTGACGCGAGACCGTTCTTGCGAGTTCGGCGACAGCACCTGAACGTAGTTCTTACTGCCTCGCCACCATCTTTGGAACTGACTATGGCCCCGCGGCAAACGCCCAGACCTAGCACAATACGCGATGCTGATTGGTCGCTGCGCGCCATGCATTATTCATACACCGGATGTACCGGGCGGGAACACATACGTCTTCAGCTAGTCTTGATATCAGTCTACCCCTGTTTCGTTACAGTCCTAAGATGAGTCATAAGTTAAGAAGAGTTTCGTGAAATCAGCCCCTGCTTGCAGTTACAGCTGACGCATGAAAAACTTTATCGGCGAGTATCGAATATTTGAATATTCAGTCAAACCAAGTTTCCAATAATCGAATACTAAATTACTAGAAAATGAACAGCCCTAAGCATAGTAAGTCAGAAGATAGAATGTTTGCGTCGGGGGATGATGTAAATTATGTCGGGACAGGGCAAAAGAGAAAACATCTGTTCTAATTTACAAAGCATAGTAATTTGACTAACCTTCTACTTGACGATCATTACAGTTGATATAAAAGTATTGCCTGAGGTTCGTCAGAAGGAACTCGGTTTCTTCCTTAGACTGTGGCACGGCCATGACACTCCCCATCTTGATGCACTCCTGTTTTGCCTCAGCCCATGGTAGATGCTTGGTGAGTTTGTAGCATTTGACACCCCACTGGCTCCAGGCAGGGGGACACGCCCCTCTAATGGAGGCCACACAGCTCTCGTTACCACCAGTGCATTCAATCATAAGACAGAGGCTTACCAAGCCAAAAATGAAAAATTTCAGGTACATCATTTTTGAGATGTTACCAGTGATGAAGTGTAGACTCTTCTCTCAAGCCTTTTACACAGAAAGTGATACAAGTCAATAAAGTCGAACCCTGATAATAAGAGCACTGTTAATACAACATCCTGCTTATAACGAGGAAAAAAAATAGGTCCCGAGGCTTTGTTTTTCTTTGTTTTCCATTACTGATAATACAAGGTACCTGTTATAACAAGGTAAATTGTCAAGTCCCAAGGACCTTGTTATAAAGGTGTTCGACTGTATTTCCTTAGTAATTATTTGACTGCACACTTAGTGCTGCACTAATGGACACCATCTGGAATCGATACCTGTACCCCCAGACGTTTGATGTGTTACACTCAATTTTATTCTGCACTCTGCAAGCTGATTTGTCTATTTTGAACTGTTTCCATGAATAATTGAATTGAATTGAATTGAATTGAATTGAATTGAATAGTACATACAAATATAATCAAAAAATAAATAAATAACCATTATGGCAAACAATACAATGGGTAGGATACCGGTGAGCAAATAATTGCTATCAAAGCCGGTCTCCTTGGGAGGTCAGACTCCTTAGGAGGTCAAACTCCTTGGGAGGTCAGAGGTCAGTATAAATGAAAATAACACTGGTGCATATCCGACAATGCTGTAATGGTTACCCTGAGTACACACGTGTATGAATTTGCAGAGCAAATACAAAATATTGCTATATTAGCCATATTTCTGAATATGACACTCCCCATCTTGATATACTCCTTTGTCTCGGCCCATGGTAGTGACTTTGTAGCATTTGTCACCCCACTGACTCCAAGGTGGAGGACACGCCCCTCTAATGAAGGCCACACACCTCTCATTACCACCAGTGCATTCAATCATAAAGACAGACTTATCAAGCCAAAGATGAATTTTGAGATGTTACCAGACTGATGCTTAAATGTAGTGTACACGATTGGTAATCCTCCAATTTTTTTTTTACTCAATTATTACGAAATACCTTACTAGACTGTAAGTTAATAGTAGTCTCAATCATCCTGTGAAATGATGGCACCAGGTGTGCTGTCGTTGTCACGAAAAGTGTAAATTTATATTGTTTTCCAACGATTTCCAGCGATTTCCAGCTGGAAATCGTTGGCGATTTCCAGCTGGAAATCGTTGGAAAACTGCCCTGTAGCCTTTAGTCAAGGCGCGCGTGGCTACCCGGACATGGCATTCAAAGCGCGACACGCGTCCAGATAGCCACGCGCGCCTTGACTAAAGGCTATCATCTGCCCGACGGTTGAAAACGAGCGCCGTTTTTCTCAGTTTTTTTTTTGCCAACAACAACGCAAAACTTTGAACAGGTCAGTGGAACGATATTTCCTATAAAATACTAACCCCCAAATCTGCCCATCTGCCCATCATGTACACTACCTTTACAGGTATACAACATTTGACTTTGCTGTAATTTTCAGAAATGAATGGATTTGGGGGTTAGTATTTTATAGCAATACTAGGCTAACACAGATCTGTTTAAAGTTTTGCGTGCCATAGGGCAACTTTTGACTTTGCTGTAATTTTCAGAAATGATGCTGGGAAAATAGAAAAAAGACCGTTCTATTAGTCTGGTTTGCCGACCCTATACTGCCGACAAAAAGACTTATGGTCGGCTGACTATTGCTAGAAATAAATAGAAAAATTCCACTTTTCTTGAAAATGACAGCGCACCAAAGTACAATAATTTCACAGGATGCTTGAGACTCTTTTTTAAATGTATTTCATAATTACTCAATATTTTTTTGGTTTTTTTTTATTTTTGCAAATGTTGTAATTACCTTTAAAGATGAAATGTAAACTAACAGACTCTTAACATGCAAAAAGCACAAGTTACAATCAACATTTTCTTTGTATTCCCCTGGCTTGGTAATTATTACTGCTCTGATGGACACCATCTTGAAATGACAACCGGCAAATTTGTTGTGAAACACCTCACAATAAAAATGTATTAGTTTTGCATCGCTTGATGATTCGTCTATGCACCGTATCCATGGTTAATCCATGGTCTATGCACCTGAATACACGTTAATTGAGGTACCTTCTTCTGGTATCATGCCTGGTTACAGACGTTGATGGCCATACATCTCCAGAGTTCTCTGTTGTGAACTTTTTGAATGAACTGCTTGTTTGTGAGATGTGCATTATTGATCGTTGAGACACATGTTGTGCGTTGACGCCCCCGGCTTCTCTTTCCCTCAGTTTTTCCACATCGTATTCTGTTCGGTGCCCTTCCTTTAGTATATGGCCGAGAAGTTTCATTTGTCTTTTCTGCGGTTTGTTCTGTCATTCGTTACACTGGCACCAGGAATGGGTGGAAAGTAGAAACTGAAAATTGAGATTGTAAAAGTTTCAATTTGATGTTTGTTCTAGATCCACCGTATACAGTGGAACGCTGCTATAACGAACATCGCGGGACCCACAAATTTTGTTCGTTATAGCGATCGTTCGTTGCAGCGATTTTCTGCCAAATGCCCATATTTCAACATGGCGTCCGTTCTTTGAAGTGCGCCCTCTTTTGACAATTGTCAGTGTACGAAACTACTGTCCATTCATCTTGGCAGCACGTCACCCTGCACACCCTGGCGGTTGCTTTATAGGAAGACTGAATATGTGCCGCCCATTGAATCATGTAATTACATGTTCATACTTTCTAAGCTTACCGAATTCTAAAAGCAACAGTTGGCTCTTCCCTTCTATTCCTTGGGGAAATAATAGCCACCTGTCACTCTTCAACATAAAGCTGCGGCTGTCTGTGGTTTGGTAAGTTTTGCACCCAAAATTTGGGAGCCAAGGATGGTGTGCATTATAGCTGAATGTTTGGTATAGCGGTGTTCGTTATATAGCGGCGTTCCACTGTAATCTTTTAAAAGATACTTGGAGCCATTTGACTACATGTTTTGTCGATTGAAGCTTTAACCCCCTTGCCACCGGTTGACACATATATGTGCGGATTGAAAATTGCCACCTGGCCGGTTCACGTCTTTACACGTAAATCTCAGCATTTTCAATCCATTTTGGGGGTATTATGTGTCCATTATATGCTTGGCTGTACAAGCCGGCATTGTGCCCCGACGCCCCCATATAATACCCGTACGCTATGGTTTAAAGGTAGTGTACACGATTGGTAATCCTCCCATTTTTTTAAAATGAATTATTACAAAATACATTACTAGACTGAAAGTTAATAGTAGTCTCAATCATCCTGTGAAATGATGGCACCAGGTGTGCTGTCGAGAAAAGTGGAAATTTATATCGTTTTCAACGATTTCCAGCTGCCCTGTTGCCGTTAGTCAAGGCGCGTGTGGCTACCCGGACGAGTAGCGCACCCCAGACATGATGGTGCCATGGCATATCTGGGGCGCGTCACGCTCCAAAATAGCCACGCGCACCTTGACTAAAGGCTATCATCCTCCCGACAGTTGAAAACGTGCGCCGTTTTTCTTTCGTTTTTTCGCCATCCAACAACACCAAACTTTGAACAGGTCAGTGGAACGATATTTCCTATAAAATACTAACCCCCAAATCCGCCCATTTCTGAAAATTGCAACAATGACCAATCATGTACACTGCCTTGATGATACTGCCTTGTGAACTGCATTGATGATACTCGCAGTGCAAAAACCCCAATTCCCCAGAAATAATGTTTTGAGATTGAAGTCTACTCAGTAAAATAAATTTGGGACAGAAAGGTGCTTTTCATATGAAGTTTAAAAAAATTAAAAAGGCTTTCCAATGAGAGAATTATTAATTGCTTGCAAGTTGGTGTTATAGGGCAACTTTCCACTCATTTTAATGGCCACATCGCATTTTGTTTGTAAGCTGGTGATATCAAGCCCCATGCGATAGTAAAGTGGGTTTCAACTCCTCAACCCTCCAAAATCCTCCAAAACCTTCTGGTGGCTTCTGAAGGGTCTGGGAGGGTTAGGGTTAAAAATGGGTCTTTCTTGATTTGCCAATTAAAAGTGCAGCTTTTCAGCACATGGTGCGTCTTTTGAGTATTAGTGCAGCCTTCAGCGTTTTGGCTGTGCCTCAACCAATAGTAGATGCTGTGTAACTTTGTAGCATTTGTAACCCCACTGGCTCCAAGCAGGAGGACACGCCCCTCTAACAGAGGCCACACACACCTCTCATTACCACCACTCACCAGTGCATTCAGTCATAACACAAAGACTTAATGAGCCAAAGATGAAAGTTTTTAGCAACATCATTTCAAGATGTTACCAGACTGATGCTGGTGCGTAGTTTGCTCTCTGTGTAAAATTAAAAACCTTCATTGCAGCAGATAAATCTGAGACTGGTAGTCGATATTTTCTTTTAATTTGAAGCACGTCAGATTTCAACTGATGGCACACCCTCCTTCTTCAGTTTATTGCAACTGTCAAGATAGAGCACTGATGAGAGATTTTATCTCAAGTTGATGTCTTGATGAAAATTGATCCTTCATGATGAAGTGTCTGCAATCTGACCGGAGCTTCCTGTTTCACTGGATTTGTCATTGTTAGGATATGTTCAGTAGAGGGAGGGCGGCTTTTGAGCTAGCTCTTTTCCAATTATTAAATGAACTTGATCAACGGAGGTTCTGTAGAGCTAATGATAAAATCAAAAATGGGATAAATTTTTTTTTAAAGAGCTATTAAAGTTGCATTCCAACGACAACTCTGTTTTATGTGGAGCTAGCCAGCTTCGTGGTTATCTCGAGAGTTAGCCCTCCGTCTGAATGACACCTTAAATCAGAAGTTAATTGAGTGATCGATGGAGAATCAATAAAAGCAGATTCCAATACTGTGACGCCTGCTGGCAGTTGGTTAACACAAATTCCAATAACTGTAGTCACGATTATTCACCAGCAGGCTACATGCAGCCCATGAGCTTGGCAGAAAAGAAACTACTCAAAATGCGAACCACATTATTGGACCTTTTTCACTGCATATGTGCAAATGGGGTACGGATGAGATGTTCGAAAGCTGGTCGATCTTGGTCATACGTTGCACAAGTGCAATGAAGCTAAAAAAAAGAGTTGTAAAGATATAAGCACAAAAAGTGACTGAAAGATTGCAAAATGTTACATTGAAAATGATGGAAATGTTGGTAAATATTTTCAGGAATGATAATTTAGATATTAACCCTAACTACCACAAGCCTTACAAACTCCAACAGCAGGTTTTGTCTAATTTTGATGGGTTCAGTATACTGCAGGGCCTTGGCACCATTACTTTACATGGAGCTATGATGATGCCCCATTAAGTCCAAAGAATGTGCCATAGGTATACTGCACAGTGTTGGATTTTGACAGGTTGAGGAAGCCTCCTAGTAAAAATGCCCAAGGGGTTAGGGTTAATAATTTAATTGGTAGCAGAAACTCAAATTGTCAAGGAAATGGTCAAGCAGTACTTCTTCATTCATATATCTGACGCTACTTATTTTTGTGTACGCTGTGTGAGCAGTTTGGACAGGAATGGCTACCCAGACCACGTGTACCTGAGCGACCATGGCCGCATTCCTATGATGCGATTCCCGGTCCAGAAAACCCAGGCCGTCTACAGAGCTCTGAAGAAATTCAGCAACATGTACCACCACCCCAACAATGTCTACACTTACAAGCTCAAGGAAGGTACGTCCTTGCTCTTTTTATAACCTCTTACGGACGATTCCCCATAGCCGCGGTTTGCAAAAGACCACCAGGCCAGTTGTTGTCTATATGCGCATTCCTGCACGTACTCAATCCATTCATGTTTCAACTATATTGTTCTTGAATGGGAGTGTAATAAATCGATTGAGCTTTTTCAAACAAAGTTTTTATTCACACGAAAGGGGGCTCCAAGCGCAATAAATAGGACCACTCTATTCAGTGTGGTGCCTATTGTTTGCGTTTACGCTTGGCTGCACAACCCGTTCTTGGCATACCAACCCCCCATCAATAACAGCTGGACACGAGGGGCTAATAAGTTACAATAGAGTACCGAAGTGATGACGTCAATGTGCAATATGAAGCAGAGTGATTAAAACTGCTAAATTTCAGTACAAGGGATTTCCCCTTTTTGATGAGAAGAACAAATTAATTTATGAAGAAGCATTTACTAGACTGTGCATGGTTTCTGCTTTTTTTTGGGGATTTTAAAAAAAATGTATTAACCATCCATGAAAACATCAAAACAATACATGTCGTGTAACTCGTAGGTCGGGAGGCAAAACGTAAGCTTATTTAAAAGTGAGATTGTACCATCGTAGCTATTTTTATTAACAATGATTTTAATGAAGCTTGTTCATTTTGTGCGGGACAAGGTGATGAGATTTTGAAAAGAGCGCTACCTGACTTTTGTGACTTTTAGGGTCGGTCGCGGAGGACAACACAACTATTTGATTTATTTGTTTGCCTAATTCAGAATTTCAAACTTGTATTAAATGTGTTACTTACTCTCCGTTGTTTTTTTGTTTGTGGATTGTCCCGTTTGAATTTATATAATTTATCTAATGCTGAAAGATTTGTAAAGTTTATTTTTCAGGGTAATACCCCCAAACGCACACACAGAGCAGCTTTAAGCAATCTTCTTGCCAATATTACACCCCCACCCCCTACACCCAATCCAAAATGTAGGTAATCCAGTTTGTCTATGGGGGAGGGGGGTCGTACTAATATATCAGATATATGAGATTTGCCAGGATTTTTCCTGATTTCAGGATTTTTTGTCTGGATTTTAGAATTGTTACAAAATCTCTTTTGTAATCTGGAATTCCTGAGGTGTTGTCCTAAAGGTGTTTTTACTTGTAAAAGTGGAGAAAGACCAATAAAAATGGATTTAGGCAAATACAAACTATATGGTGATCTCTGGTCCTCGTGGGTTTTGTTGTGGGTTGTTTTCTTGGGGTTGTTGTCCTGAGTTTTTTTCCTTGGGTTTTTTGTGGTTTTTTTTCGTGGATTTCGTGGATCTCACCCCTGATATATACACATTAATCTCATTCCGGTTGTCTGTTTCCCTAGGAGACATCATGACTTTTGACAATCGTCGGGTCATTCACGGACGCAGCGCATTTGAGGTCACCACCAGCAGCAGCCGCCATCTTGAAACCGGCTACCTGGAGTGGGACGAGATCGACTCGCGACTTCGCCTGCTGCAGCAGCAGTTTATGCAGGCCATGTGAGCAGAGTTGCCGGGTTTTGTCGAGCACCCAACCCCCAATGTTGGGAACCGGTTCCAGATTATGGAATCGAGTACCCATAACCGAAATAAAATATGACTTGGTAATTTCTCAGACAATGAAAAAGAAATTTTTTGAATTTCATTTGTGGGAAATTTTCAAAATGAAAACCGGGGTACATGGAAAAACAAAACAGATTTACGCTTGCCCAAAAATGCAATTTACACTGTAAAGATATAGAGCTGACTGTACACACCTGTCGACCTTTACGAACAATATGAACAGCCATTTCTGAGATTAAATTTTTGGGTTTGGCTTTCTTTAACTGGTACCCCGGTACCCTTGCTTTTTTTCAATCCGGGTACCCGATTCCCGTACTACCCGTAAATGCACACCCCTGGTTTTTGTCATATTCGAAAAAGAGTGAGGCTGTACATGGAAAACGGACTCTTTCGCGTCTTTTCTGTGCAGGTTGCTACAGCTATTATGTCAGATGGTAAGCTACGTTTGCCAAGTTGTGGGGAACACGTAGTGTACGGTTTCTCCATACTTGGGGCATTTCTCAAACCCTGGCTTCCGACAGCTTGGGCTTGGGCTTCATCTCCAACTATTCCCCAGTCTCATTGCCAATCTGAAGCCTTGAATACGTAAATAAATAAACAGGATTTGGCTCCGGATTAAAACATAAGACTTTGATGTACATGTAGCAAAAACAGTGTCCCAGATCTTGCTAAATCTAGGGACAAAATTACGCGAAGCCCAAGCCCAAGCCGAAGCTAGGCCTTGTGCTTATTTTGAGAATTATATTAACTTCGTATTAGCAGAGCTACCAACCGGCACAGATTTTCTGTATTTCGTACGGAAATTTCCTTAAAATTAATTCCTAATGCTAATAAAAAAAAAAAAAAAAAAAAAAATACAAACACAAAAATACAATGAAATAAAAAAAATCACTACGTCTAAATGCTAATACCAAAAATTCAAATTTTAAAATGGAAGTTATATGCTTGCGTGTTCATAGCTGCATGTGAAATTTCGGAATATATGGTGTACCTGTTTTAAATAGCAGGTTTTGAAAATATTGGGTTTATGTAGGGTTGATTTTGTCCCTACTCAATTGCTAAAATGAAAGGTAGTGCCACTGCCACGTGTGCTGCCCATCACCAAATTGTTACACAGTATGAGTTGTACACTCGAAACTAACTGACATGAATGTACAGATGAAAAAAAGACCCTCTTTTCTCGCCCTCTCCCGACGTTCTGTGTATGAAGTATTGGACTCCCCCCCGCCCCCCCCCCCCCCCCCCCCCAGCCAGTCGACCCCAGCAAGCTCGGCGGTTGAGTGGTTCAAGACATCAGCACTAGTACATATGATGCACGATATGGGGCAGAGCGAACCCCCCTCTTTTGTGTTGGTCAATGTGTTCCTGGAATCTCAGGAATTCTTTTCAGAAGTCTAGGGGGGATGTGTTAGGTAACAATAGTCTGGAGAGTGTATAGGGAATAGGGACAACAAGGGGGGTACCCCTCTGCCCCATATCGTGCTGGGTATACACTAGTAAGCAGGAGGTTGTGGGTTCGAGCCCCACACGAGTAAGCCTGTGAATTTTTCCCACAGGCTCTCGGAAGGCAGTGAGCTGCAAGAGCCTGTGGAAAAAAATTACAGGTTTTTTTCCCCCGTTGGGACTCGAACCCACAACCTCCTGCTGACTAGCAATCAGGGGGTTGCGGGTTCAAGTTCAGCCTGAGATGGCCTGTAATTGTTTTTCCCGGTAGAGAGCAATGAGCATACAGTGCTTAACATCACTCATCAGGAAGTGCCAAAAAAAGTTGTCTGATTTAACTTAAAGTGATTTGTAAGGCTTAAGTAAAAACAGGATTACTAACCAAATTTGTGTGTGATGTATATTGTCTGTGACTGGTATTCAGCTGTTTGCTAAGCATTACAATCACATGGAATTTTTGATGCTAACCTGTTTTACCATGTTTACTAAGCAATTTTGTGCTAAGCAAATTTTTGTGCTTAGCGGCTCCAGGAAATTGGTCCCAAGCTTGTTGGGATAAAACAAATGGTACATTGCAACTTCAGAGAAAAAGACGTGTCCATTCCTGGAAAGTCCATGACGCTCACTTCTAAAGCTCATATCTTGTTAATTAACTGGAGCTTTTTCTAGAGATTTAGTGTCATGTTAAACACTTGAATGTTAACTTCCAGTACCACAAATAAGATGAACTTCCTAAGCTTCCTGGTAGGCATATGTTAGCATATTTTTAAAACGCACAGACTGGTACAAATGTAACGTCAATGACGGTGGAATTGCCCATAATTATTGGCAGTAATAACGGGCAATAAGCCTAATCATCAATCTGAAATCTGTTTCATTTTAACAATTTTGATAATTAATTATTGATTATTGATAATTTTGCCACCGATATTACCAAGTTATTTGACCGAAAAAGCGTCGCTATTCAAAAATTACTTTTAACCAAATTATCTTAAAATTCCAAAGAAAAACAAATGAACATAATTATAACCATTAAAGAATGTCGTATTATATTATTATACTTTGATCATGTTTGTTGTTGTTAATTGGGGTTTTGATTGAAGGGGTCTTTTTGTTTTGATAATCTGTTTTTGTTGGAGTTTTTGAAAAATATTTGTTTCCCAAAATCGGCCACAAATTGCAATAGCCCTTGCCATTTTCTAGGTCGAAAAGTTTGTTGAAAATTGCAGCTGAGACGAAGAAAATACACTTTAAGCCGTGAAATTTCAGATGTCTGGGATCAGTATTGGACTTTCTATGAATTTTTTAAGCTTTCATATTTGTCAAAATTGTTGAAAATTGCAATATTTCTATCGTATATTTTGATATCTTTCCGAATGGTTTCTGGCACTTTGGAATCGATTTCAGACGGAGAATGGAATGGAGACCTCATTTTCTGCAATTTAAGACGTCTGGGATTAACATTTAATTATAATTTGTTTTTATGATTTAATTTTTACTTTTATATTTCTATCAGCTTTTTATGTTTGAATTGCTTTCCAAATGGTTTTTCTTGTGCTCTATATCATGTCTCTAGAATCACTTTGTCTGATGGCTGGGATCAATATGTAGCTATTGGATTTTTGTACATGCACTATAAAATTTTTCAACATGATTTAATATTGCAAGATTTCTATTGTCTGATTACTCTAACATGTCTCTAGAATCAATTTAGGGCAAATTTGGAAAATGGTAGTGTTTTGTGGTCAAAATCGGCAAAAAAGCAAGGTGTATGGGCAAGCCCCTTACAATGACGTTCTTTTGCCAAAATTTGAAAAAATTGTAAGGGGTACGTACCCCTTGCCATTATTTTTTCATTTCATTTTTCTTTTTTTATTATTGAAACACTGCAGTGTTTCCTCACATGCGTTAATTAATGCGTTTCTGGCAGTCTATCGTGTCTCTAGAATCAAATTAGTCAAATTTGAAAAATGACGTTATTTGGCAAAAAATCGGCAAAAATGGCATGAGTCTCTGGAATCAATTTTAGGCAAATTTGAAAAGTAGTATTTGTGGGCCAAAAATCGGCAAAAATGGTAAGAGGTATCCCTTGCCATTTGTTTAATTTCTTATTTTGTTATCAAGATTATTGAAATACTGCAATGTTTATCTAAAATATGCGTTGATTTCTTCCGAATGGGTTTCTGGCAGTCTATCGTGTCTCTAGAATCAATTTCAGGGTTTCTGACACTCTGGAGAATTCATTTCTCGCAAATTTTGAAAAAGGACGTTTTTTGGCCAAAATTAGCCTAAATGGCAAGGGGTACCCCTTGCCATTTTCATTTTATATTTTGTATTCGAAATTATTGAAACACTGCAATGGTTCTCTAAAATATGCGTTTATTACTTCCGAATGCGTTACTGGCAGTATATCGTGTCTCTAGAAACAATTTTAGGCAAGTTTCGGAAATGGCGTTCTTTGGCCAAAATTAGCAAAAATAGTAAGAGCTATTGTTTTTTCATTTCATATTTTTCCAAAATTATTGAAACACTGCAATGTTTCTATCAGATATGCGTTCATTACTTCCGAATGCGTTTCTGACAGTCTATCGTGTCTCTAGAATCAACTTTAGGAAAATTTGGGAAATGGCGTTCTTTGCAATTGTTTTTTCATTTCATATAAAATATTTCCAAAATTATTGAAATACTGGAATATTTTTCTCAGATATGCTTTGATTACTTCCGAATGCGTTTTGACAGTCTATCGTGGCTCTAGAATCAATTTTAGGCAAATTTGGAAAGTAGAATTTGTGGGCCAAATTTCATATTTTGTTTTCGAAATTATTAAAATACTGGAATGTTTCTCTCAGATATGCGTTGATTACTTCCGAATGCGTTTCTGACAGTATATCGCGTCTCTAGAATCAATTTTAGGCAAATTTTGGAAATGGCGTTCTTTGGTCAAAATGAGCAAAAATGGTAAGGGGTAGCCCTTGCCATCATTTTTTCATTTCATATAAAATATTGCAAAAATTATTGAAACACTGCAATATTTCTCTCAAGTATGCTTTGATTACTTCCGAATGCGTTTTGACAGTCTATCATGTCTCTAGAATAAATTTTAGGCAAATTTGGAAAGTAGTATTTGTGGGCCAAAAATCGGCAAAAATGGTAAGGGGTATCCCTTGCCAATTTATTGATTTCATATTTTGTTTTCAAAATTATTGAAATATTGGAATGTTTCTCTCAGATATGCGTTGATTACTTCCGAATGCGTTTTGACAGTCTATCATGTCTCTAGAATCAATTTTAGGCAAATTTTGGAAAAATTATTGAAACCCTGCAATATTTCTCTCAGATATGCTTTGATTACTTCCGAATGCGTTTTGACAGTCTATCATGTCTCTAGAATCAATTTTAGGCAAATTTGGAAAGTAGTATTTGTGGGCCAAAAATCGGCAAAAATGGTAAGGGGTATCCCTTGCCATTTTATTGATTTCATATTTTGTTTTCAAAATTATTGAAATATTGGAATGTTTCTCTCAGATATGCGTTGATTACTTCCGAATGCGTTTTGACAGTCTATCATGTCTCTAGAATCAATTTTAGGCAAATTTTGGAAAAATTATTGAAACACTGCAATATTTCTCTCAGATATGCTTTGATTACTTCCGAATGCGTTTTGACAGTCTATCATGTCTCTAGAATCAATTTTAGGCAAATTTGGAAAGTAGTATTTGTGGGCCAAAAATCGGCAAAAATGGTAAGGGTTATCCCTTGCCATTTTTTTAATTTCATATTTTGTTTTCAAAATTATTGAAATACTGGAATGTTTCTCTCAGATATGCGTTGATTACTTCCGAATGCGTTTCTGACAGTCTATTGTGGCTCTAGAATCAATTTTAGGCAAATTTTGGAAATGGCGTTCTTTGGTCAAAATGAGCAAAAATGGTAAGGGGTATACCCCTTGCCATTTTTTTTTCATTTCATATAAAATATTGCAAAAATTATTGAAACACTGCAATATTTCTCTCAGATATGCTTTGATTACTTCCGAATGCGTTTTGACAGTCTATCATGTCTCTAGAATCAATTTTAGGCAAATTTGGAAAGTAGTATTTGTGGGCCAAAAATCGGCAAAAATGGTAAGGGGTATCCCTTGCCATTCTATTAATTTCATATTTTGTTTTCAAAATTATTGAAATATTGGAATGTTTCTCTCAGATATGCGTTGATTACTTCCGAATGCGTTTCTGACAGTCTATTGTGGCTCTAGAATCAATTTTAGGCAAATTTTGGAAATGGCGTTCTTTGGTCAAAATGAGCAAAAATGGTAAGGGTACCCCTTGCCATTTGCTTTTCATTTCATATAAGATATTGCAAACATGATTGAAACACCAATATTTCTCTCAGATATGCTTTGATTACTTCCGAATGCGTTTTGACAGTCTATCATGTCTCTAGAATCAATTTTAGGCAAATTTGGAAAGTAGTATTTGTGGGCCAAAAATCGGCAAAAATGGTAAGGGTTATCCCTTGCCATTTTTTTTAATTTCATATTTTGTTTTCAAAATTATTGAAATACTGGAATGTCTCTCTCAGATATGCGTTGATTACTTCCGAATGCGTTTCTGACAGTCTATTGTAGCTATTTTTTTCATTTCATATAAAATATTGCAAACATTATTGAAACACTGCAATATTTCTCTCAAGTATGCTTTGATTACTTCCGAATGCGTTTTGACAGTCTATCATGTCTCTAGAATCAATTTTAGGCAAATTTGGAAAGTAGTATTTGTGGGCCAAAAATCGGCAAAAATGGTAAGGGGTATCCCTTGCCATTTTTTTTAATCGTAAGGGGTATCCCTTGCCATTTGTTTAATTTCATATTTTGTTTTCAAAATTATTGAAATATTGGAATGTTTCTCTCAGATATGCGTTGATTACTTCCGAATGCGTTTCTGACAGTCTATTGTGGCTCTAGAATCAATTTTAGGCAAATTTTTGAAATGGCGTTCTTTGGTCAAAATGAGCAAAAATATGAAATTAAAAAATTGGCAAGGGTATCCCTTGCCATTTTTGCCGATTTTTGGCCCACAAATACTACTTTCCAAATTTGCCTAAAATTGATTCTAGAGACATGATAATATTATTGAAACACTGCAATATTTCTCTCAGATATGTTTTGATTACTTCCGAATGCGTTTTTTTTAGAGGTCTATCGTGTCTCTAGAATCAATTTTAGGCAAATTTGGAAAATGGTGTTAGCAGGCGAAAAATGGGCAAATATGCTAAGAGGTACCCCTTGCTATTTTTCTACAATGTTTCTTTCAGATATGCTTTGATTACTTCCGAATGCGTTTCTGGTATAGTCTATCATGTCTCTGGAATCAATTTTAGGCAAATTTGAAAAGTGGTATTTGTGGGCCAAAAATCGGCAAAAATGATAAGAGGTATCCCTTGCCATTATCATATTTCATATTTGTTCAAAATTATTGAAACACTGCAGTGTTTCCCTCAGATATGCGTTGATGACTTCCGAATGCGTTTCTGGCAGTCTATCGTGTCTCTAGAATCAATTGTAGGCAAATTTGGGAAATAGCGTTCTTTGGCCAAAAATCGGCAAAAATGATATTTTTTTCAAATTTAGGAAACACGACAATGTTTCTCTCAGATATGATTTGATTACTTCCGAATGCGTTTCTGGTAGTCTATCATATGTCTCTAGAATCAATTTTTAATTAGGCAAATTTGGAAAGTAGTGTTTGCGGGCCAAAAATAGGCCAAAATGGCAAGGAGTACCCCTGGCTTTTATTTTTCAATTCATATTTTTCCAAAATTATTGAAACACTGCAATGTTTCTCTCAGTTATGCGTTGATGACTTCCGAATGCGTTTCTGACAGTCAATTTCAGGCAATTTTGGGAAATGGCGTTCTTTGGCCAAAATTTGCAAAAATTGTAAGAGGTAGGGCCTATCCCTTGCCATTTTTGTTTTCATTTCATTTCTTTTTCAAAATTATTGAAACACTGCAGTGTTTTTCTCAGATATGCGTCGATTACTTCCGAATGCGTTTCTGACAGTCTATCGTGTCTCTAGAATCAATTTTAGGCAAATTTGGGAAATGGCGTTCTTTGGTCAAAATGAGCAAAAATGGTAAGGGGCAATTTTTTTGTCATTTCATATAAAGTATTTTAAGAATTATTGAAACACTGCAATATTTCTCTCAGATATGTTTCGATTACTTCCGAATACGTTTTTGACAGTCTATCGTGGCTCTAGAATCAATTTTAGGCAAATTTTGAAAATGGTGTTAGCGGGCGAAAAATGGGCAAATATGCTAAGATTCCCTTGCCATTTTTCTACAATGTTTCTTTCAGATATGCTTTGATTACTTCCCAATGCGTTTCTGACAGTCTATCTCTAGAATCTATCGTAGGCAAATTTGGGAAATCGCATTCTTTGGGCAAAAATCAGCAAAAATGGTAAGAGGTAGGCCTACCCCTTGCCATTTTTTCCATTTCATATTTTTATCAAAATTAGGAAACACGACAATGTTTCTCTCAGATATGATTTGATTACTTCCGAATGCGTTTCTGGTAGTGTCTAGATAGAATCAATTTTAGGCAAATTTGGAAAGTAGTGTTTTCGGGCCAAAAATAGGCAAAAGTGGCATTTTTTTTTCAATTCATATATGCGTTTCTGGCAGTAGGCCTAAATCGTGTCTCCAGAATCAATTTTAGGCAAATTCGGAGCAAATGACAAGAGGCACCCATGCCTTTTAAATATGCTGTATTTCTGTTGTTCTGATTTCTCTCGATTTGCGTGTCTGGCACTCTATACATGCCTTAAATATCAATTTCGGTCAAGTTTTGAAAAATGACGATTTGGGGCCAAAATCGGCATAAATGGCAAACACCCCTTGCCATGTTTTAAGGTTTAAAAAAATCGCTTCTTTTTCAAAATTACAGCAAACATAATGGAATAGAAAGTTCGGCCGTGAAATTCAGATGTCTGATCAACATTGGATTTTTTTAAATTAACTTTTAATCTTTTAATTTTTTTCCACAAAATTATTTCAAAACTGCAATATTTCTATATCAGATATGCTTTGATTACTTTCCAAATGGGTTTTGGCAATGTCTCTAGAATTATTTTCTCGCAAATTTGGAAAGCGACGTAATTGGGCCAAAATCGGCAAAAATGGCAAGGGGAATCCCTTGCCATGTTTTTTTTTTCATTTCATACTTTTTTCAAAATTATTGAAACACTGCAATACTTCTCTCAGATATATGCGTTGAAACATGTCTTACAACGAAAGGAGCACAATCGAAATGATCGGTTCTTTTTATAGGAAGTAAAAAGAAGTCGCGGTTTTCGGTTCCTTTAAGACATTTCAAATTTAGACATGGAAGAGGGCGCTATTTCTGTTACGTAATGGAAGGGCCTCCTTGTCTAAAGAGCATTATAACAGAAAAAATAGCTCCTTCAAAGTAACTAATTGCAGAAATGGATTCTACACCGGCTACTTAACAAAAACATGTAACTTCTACAAAATGTGCAAAATGTTGATATTATTCATATAGCCTACAAGACACGGGAGATACCATTGTGCTTCTTACGACATGAAAATTGTCATTACGTGTAATATAAAAACCGAAATTGTACAATTATTCCACGGAATTGTTCGAAAGGGCCTGGGACATTTATAGCAACATGGGATTAATGTTGCCTAACATGTATTCATGTCATAACAATCCTATTGCACGGCCCCATTAACATTCCACCCCCTTAATTTTGTCACACCCCCTTGTTTTGAGAAAATTAAGCTTCAAGTTTGTTGTGATCTGTGACCCGAGTTCAAAAATGAAATGCCAAACAAACATATTTCGAGAAGAGATTCTGTTTAAAAACTTTGAGATGCGATAGAATAGTGTTTTTTTTAAAACATAGTTGTTAAAATCCCAAAATTGACTTTTCGGTGAAAATGGTTGTTCCTGTTGTAACTCGGAAAGCCATAGTGCGAGTTTACGGTCATTTTATGATCCAATGTGTCTCAGGAATATCTTGGCACGTTTCTCGATGACGTCAAGAATCTCCTCGATAGCCGGACGGCCCCCTTGGCCCTCCCAGTACCCCTTGTCGCCGAAGAGGGATTGTAGGAGCATCTGACGAAGCCGGCCTTCCCTTATAAGGTCCACGGCATGGGCTGGGAAGCTGTAATGGAAGTGGGATGTCATTGTCAATTCCAGTCCAAATCTGGCCTGCGTAGGGTTGGGGTTAGGACGAAAATAAAGGCTATACCATTGCCAAAATTGTTTGTGTTCATTACTCCTTAAGTACATTTAAGTCGGAGCTACGTAAAGACATCCATTAGTGATATTTCTGCCATTTGTGCGGAATTACGGAGTTATAAACCTGGTTGCCACGCCAAAAAGGTTTTTTTTGCTGGTTTTTCGCTCATCACATAAATCAGCAATTGCCTTATACTGGAAATTAGAAAACTTATCCATTTGTAGTATATTTGTGTAAATATTCTTGTTTTTGTAAATATTTTTGTCTGCGTGCAAACTTTCATTTTTTGTAAGTGTGTAAATATTCAGTTGAAATGAAAAATATATGCAGGGTCCAAATGGAAACCAGTTTTAAACTGGGCACACCATGGGTAAAGAAATGCAATAAATAAATGCACATTTGTGTTGCAATGCATCGTGGGTAAATAGTCGGATATTCATGGTCAGATATTCATAATGACACAGACGTCTTTGATGACCCTTATTATTTGAATGGGGTGGCGGGGGCATTTCATGGAAAGAAGATACAGTTGGTTTGATATGTGAATCAATTCCTTCTTCGGTTTTTAAAGTTCTACGGGGTGGGGCACGTAGTTATAAGCTGGGAGTGGGGAGAGCCCAGCATCGTGCCTCATAGTTACACCACCTCTATGGTACTGCCCTTAATGTTCTATGGCCTTAGATCAACCCCACCCGATTACGAGTTGGTGTGTAAAATTAATGTCCGCTATGCACAGAATCCACTCCTGACTAAATACTGTAGCATTCTGAAATTAATGTCATAATCAGCACCTGTTCTCGAGTAGACAAAGAGGTCAGTCGAGGTCAAAATACTGGTAACCATGGTGACTAAAAGCCGAGGCCATGATACACAGTTTCATTGATACCGGTACTATTTGGTAATTCCATTTTTCTCTTCCTCCTCCCTCGTTTCAGCCACTTGCAACAAAATCCCTATAGTGTATAGACCGTATCAAATACCCGTGTTGCCATAGCGTGTCCCACAACATGGCTGCCATGACGTTATATTCGATATTGTCTATACAGACCTTTTTCGCGTGTCTTCATTCATGTACCGCATAGTGTTATATCAATATTCTTCACTGTATTAAATGTTCAATGTCTGTGATGTGGCCACAGGACATCGCTGAGGGAATCGCTGCCGGGCAGCTGAGGAAAGTACCAGAGTATAGAGCTGTTTATTTTCGAATAATTTAGTATTCGATTATTCGAAACTGGGTTTGAATATTAAATATTCGAATATTCAATACCCGCCCATCAAGTTTTTCACGTGTCTGCTTGCAACATGCATGCCGCGCCGGTAAAATATTGCACGCAAAGCATGCCGGTGCTTAGTCTTGGTTCCAAGACGTTCTTAGCGGTGCGACGTATAGCGCGCACGGCCGGCCGACAGCGCCCTCTCGCTACACACACACACACACACACACACACACAGTCATGTAAACGGGTGCAATCGTGGACCTCCCATTGTTCCTCTTTTGTTTATACTCTAACTTTTTCGGAAGGCCTCCCATTGGTTTTGTACACGATTTTCAATCGTGGACGTTAGGTCAAACGTGGACCCCTTTGTCTACGCTCTAATTCTTTTGTCCTAGGTCCACGATTGCCGGCATATACAAACTCACACACACACCAAGGCCAAATCGCCCCTAAGACCGTCTTGGGAATTTCGCAAGTTCTGCTCGCGAAATCGCGGAACTGTGTGGCATTTGCATGCGCGTGTGACGTAGCTGCATTATCGCATGTAAATAGCCAACACTCACTAGTCTAGTTTCTGTACTCACGTCGGGTTTACGTGTGTGTACGTACGTATGAACGTGCAGCGCAGTACCAAGCCATTCGTTGTTTGTTGGAAAAAATGTCTGACCGAGTGTACCAAGCGATTGATTTTACAGCAAAAAAAGTGGGCTTTGGAAAGCTAAAAAGTCATCAGATCAGTGCCATTCATCAATTTGTACGTGGCCATGATTTGTTTGTTAATTTACCAACGGGATTTGGCAAGAGTGTAATTTTTAAAACTGCTCCATTGGTCTTGGATTTCTTGAACGAAGCATGGAGGTGTTTCCTACCTCCGTGAACGAAGTAACCGAATGCAAACAGGAGAAAGCGCTGATTATTGTCGTCGTGCCATTGAAAGCTCTGGCCGTTGATCAGTTATATCGTGCTGAACATCTGGGACTGAAATTGGCAGAGATAACGTCTGATATTCAAGATCACATTTTTGGAACAATCCGAAGATTTCTCAATCCTGTTTGCCAGTCCAGAATCACTCTGCTCAGAACGTTAACTGACTAGTAAGTTATTACTTAAACATAAGTTTCCTCCAGTGCGCAAGCGCGATTATTCGTTTGACCCGCCTGTTAAATTATGCATAAGCAGGTCGCGCGCGCTCCCTTGCCAAAATACCCAAGACGTTCTTAGCGATTTGGCCTTGGCGTGTGTTTGTGTGTAGCTAGAGGGCGCTGTCGTGCGCGCTGTACGTCGCACCGCGCTAAGGACGTCTTGGAACCAAGACTAGCCGGTGCTTTACGTGCGGCGATCGATATTATGGACCGCCCGATCGGACATGTTTTTTGCATGCGCCTGTTGTATGAAGATCATTACAGGTACGTAACGTTCTGATAACAAGAAACCAAACTCCAGCCTGCGTTTTTGCAGTAATTATTAAGTGTCAAGGGTTTTACGGAAGGGAACAATAAACCTCAGTCCACAAAAAGTTACCGTGGATAAGAATGCGGCATTTGACACTGCTAAGCGCCGTAACTTTTCTATTAAAATAGCATAAGTCGTACCTTTTTTTTTTTTTTTTTTCTCTCGAATATTCGAACCAGTAAAAGGTATTCGAATATTCGGTTCACAATGATCGAATATTCGGTAGCCTATATTCGGACAGGCCAAGGATAGCACTGGTCAATCACCTGTTTGGTCCCCGAAGGAGCCACAGATCCAACGCGTCCGTTGGGGCGAGCAGATCCACCAGGTTCTCTACCAGCACGAGCCGGTCTTTCGACGACGCAAGCCGGTAGTTGCATCCGATCGTCTGCTGGTTGGCCGCGGCCCTGCCACCCGGGCATCGGAGCGCAGCCCTGCTGCTGCCCACCACGGCCATGCCGCACCGACGCTGTCTAGCGGACGCCTCGAGGCCGCAACATCCAAAATCCAGTCGGTGGTAAATCTAAAATATAAAGGAGTGAATTTGGGGGGGGGGGGGGCGATCACACGAAAACTGTATGAGCAAAAATTGTACGGTATTAATTCTAAATATATCTGACTCAAGCCTGACACATCAAAGGGAAAAGCTATTGGCATATAATTTGTTCTACATTATTAAAGCTAGTGTGTATAGATGAGAGAACGAGCGGAAAGCCGAGCTTCGCGTTTACGCCCGAAAAGAAGTTTCGCGCGTAGGAGCTTGAAAGTCTGTCCGATTTGTTGGTCAATGTTGAACCTACCTGTAAAAGAAAGTCAAAAAGTGCCACGGCACCCCAGTCTTCCGTGAGGACATTATTGCACCATTCCTGCTCCTCTACGCCACCAGTTCCCCCTATACAGTCACTCAGCTGAGCCCTGGTTATTTTGGTAAGTTCCGCATCTAAATACAGACCGGGGTCGTACAGCATCAGGGGGAAGCTGACGTCGACCGGCAACCCGACTTGACGTCGGAGATCCTCCGTCAGCCTTCGGGAAACGGTCGGCAAAGTCCGGTTGAACCCGAGTACGCGATCGAGATGGAACGCCGTCACTCGGTGGATCTCGGCCGGCGGGAACAACACAGCGCACGTAACGCCCGAGTGGCGGCACCGCCGGAGGGCGTCAGTGCTGCTATTTCCCCGGTCACCGTACAAATTCGCACCAGTACGAATCCCAGGCTCGTAGATTAAAAATCCCAGGCCGAGCTTTCCGGCATGCTGGGGAGAAAAGGTCTGAAAGCTAGAGATTGGGTCATCCGCTAACAACCTCAGCACATCCACGTCGTGTTTGCTCAGCCAAGGCGGACGGCTGAAAAATCGCACACCGCCCATCGCGAGATTTTCCGGGGAGGGCTTGAAGTTCTGGTGACCCTGCCCATTGAACTGCGGAGAGTTCCTGGACACATGCTTAGACACGCTTTTGAGTTTGACAGGTGCGAGATACAATCTTGACTGATTTAAAGGCGACTGGACATTCACAAGATTCCTGCTGCCATTTGTCATTTCATCCGGCCTAGCGTGTCGATTATCCCCACTATTCCCCTTTGTCCGTACTCCTCCTGGCCTCTGATCAACTGCAGCCTGGTAATGAAGTTTGACAGTGACCTGTTTTGCCACAGCTTCTCCAATAAACCCTTTCACTACTTCTGTGTCTGCGTGTACACCGCTCCCCCTCCTTTTGTCAGTAACTTCACCGCGTCTGATGTACCTCACCACCGGGGCTTTAGCTCTATTTCCCTCGGCCCCCGAGTCACCCTTCTCCCGCTGACTCCCAGACAGACCTCGGAAATGCCGGGGTGAGTCGATGTACAGATCCCAGCGCGCGTCGCCATCCTCCCCAGCCTGCCACGAGTCGATGGAGATGACCCTCTCCTTGACCGGGAGGCTCCGGGGGTCCACGGACCGCCCGTCGGCCCGGTTGATGCCTCGGTACAGCAGGGAGTTGGTGGCGATGAAAGCTGTGAGTACCAGGAGGAGTGCCCACCGCCGAGAGGACATGAGGAGGCGACGCCATCGGCGTGAACGGTGCTGGGTTCGATACGTTCCCCAATCCATCTGCACAGGAGAGAATGCATTCGACAAGAAAGGAATATGAAAAAGCTACAAGCTTATGGATTGCAAGAAGTCCTTTGCAAATAAAAACAAATATGAATAACAACACGCTCATTTTTAAGCATCAATTTTCATCTTTGCATTTTTAAAGTTACAAGAGCACATTAAGGCTACGTCTCATCAAAACGTAAAAAATATTGGTAGAAAATTAATGACCTGCTATATAGAGCCTGGCATGCAAAACCACGAACAACTTCCCAATTAACATCATCACTACACTGTACGGTCCATGACGAAACGGGAGAAAGGTAAACGCAAAATATAGCCAAGTACCTTGAAGCGGACCGCAAACGTTTTTGAAAGACGGAGGGCAGCTTTTGAGCTACCTCTTTTCCAATTATGAACTCAACGGGGCTCCTTAAAGCTAGTGATAAAAAATGTGCTTACGTTCATACATTATACAATGACGGTTAGCTCATATGGAGCTAGTTGCAGTGGAGCTTAACAGTCTCCAAACATGATACGTCATATGTATGTGTTCATGGGGTGACGGTACATTTGCGTCCAAATTACGGTGGAGCAAAATATGCCCCGCTAAGCTGAAAAAGCGGGGCTAGTCCCACAAATATCGGGGTTAGAATTGAAGTTGGCTAGACCGCATCAAGCTAAAAAGGGGAGCAAATCTTATAAGAGTTAGCCCTCCGTCTGAACGACACCTTTAAGTCAACATATAGGCCTAGAGTGGTTAAAATAATGGAAACCCACCCTTGGCAAACATTTTAAAGGTATAATATAGCATGACATAATTCAATATACCTGTGAAAGTTGGAGCTCAATCCCTCAACCAACTCACGAGAAATTAGTGAAAAACCGTTCTGTTTTAACAGTGATTTTGCGCATGTCCATAATGGGCTTATCTAAACTGTTGAAATACAAATAAATCTGCATATTATTTTGAGGTCTTCGAGTACAATTTTCTGGAAGATGAATTAGAAGTATAAGCAGTCTCCTGAAGACGAACAGAACACACCGTTTGAAACATCAAGACGTTAACTATCTTACCCTATTTTCATCACAGCCAACACTTCGTCAAAAAAAGATATATCACCGGTCGGGATATGATCTAGCTTGTTTTAAGAGGAATATAAATTCCTATTTCCAGCTTTCCTGATTCCCCCCCTTTATTTTTTCTTCTTATATAGCCCTTTGCCTAGAGTGGCTTTTATAGCCTTGCTTGGGGCGATTATGCATACAAAAATCCTCCCATGGTGCAACCAAAACCTACTTTCCAGCTTTCAAATTGAAATTAATCAGTTTGGTTTGTAATCATTATACCAAAGCTTTGGTAAGGCTATATCTGCCCACTTGCAGAAGATATTAACTGCCGGGTTTAAAGGTAATATACAACATGTACAAAGTACAATACTGGCAAACACAAAAATATAAAGAAAATACTGAATTATTATGAAAGACCTTACTTGACTGTAAGTAAATAGCAGTCTCAAGCATCCTGTGAAATCATAGCACCTGGTGTGCGGTCATTTTCAAGAAAAGTGTAGTTTTTGTATCAATTTCCAACGGTGGTCAGCCGACCATCGTTGAAAATAGTCTAGTTCCCTGACCTGATAATTCCCTATAAATAGCTGTGTTTTGTGTGAAGTAGGGTCAGGGAACCAGACTATAAGAAAAATCATCTGTGCACACAAAACTTTAAATAGGTCAGTATTACAGTATTTGCTACATAATACTACAACCCTAAATCCATTAATTTTTGAAAACTACATCAGCAAAACAAATGTTATATACCACCTTTAAGCATAATATTGCGGGACATTACTTAGCCTAACAACAATTTTGATGTCACAAAATATTTCCAAATTCTTCGTGTTCACTTAACACACCTCATATAGTAAAGCCTGTTAGCGATGTTGTTTCACACTGTACATGTAGTTGTAATAGTTCTACAATATTTATAACAGTTGCTTAACAATTATGCATTCATCCCATATGCTTTTATTGCATTGCATTGCATTGCATGGCCCCGATGGAAACCAGTTTTAAACTGTTTGGGCATACCCTGGGTAAAGAAATGAAATAAATAAATAAATAAATAAATAAATAAACACAAGTTATATTGAAACAAAAAGACAATGCTTTGCTTCAAGTGTGTCAAAATGGTCTTTAAATCAGGTTCGGTCCACCTGGTGGAATAGGCTTCCGTGGAAAAATTGATTTTTACATATGGTAGGCCTACATTTATCTTTAATTTACCGCTGCTCAAAGACCAAATGTAAAACGACAGCACAGTGTCAACACTTAGTTGACGCTTAAAGGTCGATACTGTAATAATGTAAAAACTTTCGAGACACAGAGCCTTCTTCTAAAAGTGGTTTTCCATCATTTTGAAGTGTACCCTGATTTTTCATTCCTTACGAAAAATTTCCTGTTTCAGCAACATTTTCTACCCATGTACATGGATCACCAGGGGGCTTACCTCATACACATGCAGCGTCCTTGAATATAGACCAGCCACACGTCCAGTACGCTCCATCAATAGTCACCGTCACGGTTGCGCCACATCCGACGCAGCGGCCTCCTAAACACAGACGTACACAAATATCACATCTTGACAGATTTACAGCCATCTCTTGGCGTAGTGTTCGCCTGCTCGCTCCAACCTTAAAGGTGCGCATCGCCTTGGAGGCGCTCAATTTGGCTAGCGTTGCGATTGTTGGAAAGATCACTGCAAAATAGAATATAATAATGTACATGTACATGACTGTACTTTGAAAATGCTCCGATTGGCTAAAAATCACTGTCGAGATTACTTTCGGGGACGCAAGTTTGGTTCGGAAAATTTGGAAACCGTATAGGACGCGAGTTTTTCGTCATTGATTTCCAGACAAACGGCACATTTTCAAGGAATGGTCGCGTACATCTACTTTTTAATTATCTTTCCAGAGCTTTTTCCGCATCCAATGTTAGGTGTTCCTTTAACTTGTCCGCGGCTCAGACGAAATCAAAACGGAACTGGCTGAAATACTTCGGCTTCGATTGCCAGAAAATAAACCACCTCTGTGTCCGTTCTGTAGTTCATTATTATAAATCGACTCCAAACGAGATGCTTCTAGGGTCCACGGGGTCGAAAGGAAAAACTCGCTCGAGGCTCCAATTTCCAGTCAAGCGATCCTCCGAATACATGTATATAAACAAATATCTTCGCTCGGGTTCCACGCTGATAACCGTATATATGCGTACGGAGGATGTACTGTGAGCTGTTCCAACTCGGTCGGCAGTTCGTCTGGAAAAATGTATTGTTTTTAAATTCGATGTGGCATGGCCTCTACTGGAATGTACGTGGGGTCAAGCAAATGCCTCAGTATACACCGAGCATGGAGTTAACTGGTCAACCTTTAATTGGCGCGAGATGCAACTCGCGTTGAGCTTGCTATTAAGAGAAACCAGACGCACATAATGGCGATCTCAGACAGCATCATCATTCCTGACATTTCAATATTATGATGTAGGCTAAAATGGTTATGGGTAAGGGTGGCGTGCTACAGCTAGTGATCAAGGGAGGTGCCGGTTGCAACTAACAAGAATGAGAGAGGAGACGAACTTGGGGTGAATTTTGACAGTGGGATGTTCTGTTTTACCAACATAAACAAAGCACAACATAAACATGAAGCAGACCAACATTTCTCCACCACATTAGGGAATCATTATTGAAAACCAAATGATGTGTATACCAGGAAGATTAACATCTGACATCCCACCTGACGTAATTCGTTCGCGGCTTCATGCCGAAAAAGCACTTTGAAAAAAAATCTGGTGCGAAAAGTCCACCATCACTTTTGAGACACTTTTATGCTCTAGTAGTGGTTCCCTGACCCTACTTTAGACAAAACGGAGCAATTTATAAAGTCAGGGAATTATCAGGTCGGGGAACTAGACTATTTCCAACAATTGTCGGCCGGAAAACGATATAAATTTCCACTTTTCTTGAAATCGACAGTACATGTGCCATGATTACACACAATGCTCGAGACTGTTATTGACTTAGTCTAGTACGGTATTTCGTAATCATTCATAATTCAGTAGTATTGCTTTTTGATGTTTGCAAATGTTGTATACTACCTTTAAATGCTTATTAATAAAAATCAATCTTTGAAATCTACTAAGTTTTCGTTAAAATAACCAATCAATTTTGAAGTTGCTATGTCCGTGCCCTGACTGACAATTTCAATATAATGGATTTACCCTACACTAATGAATTATGGAAGAAAACTGCATTTGTCAACGAAAATAGCATTTACTAAAAAAATTGGGTAGCACTATATCTTTAAATATATTGTTTCACGTGCTACGCGCGAAGATTGAAGAACCGTAAGAATTAGGAACGCCCCGCTCCCAATTCAAAATTTGAAACTAATATTCAAACTGTTTACTTATCGTCCGTCGGTTTTTGTGCAATGTCTCGTTGGAAAGCACACAACTTATCTAATGTTAACAAATTAATTATTCGATTTGAAAATTAATTTTTCAGGGTGAGAATTACAAAAGCACGGACATTACAACCTTAGCGGCTTGTGGGACGAGGGTGCGATCAGGCTTGACTGTCTTCTTCCCACTGTTATAGTCGCCTGTAAATTCACCGCGTTATTGGTGACAACAATACTCAAAAGTTCAAACTGTGTAGGCCCGGGTAATTGTGATAGTTCGTAATGTTTTACGCTCTAATTTCCTGCACAGGGGCGGGCCCCGTGTAGTGGAACAGACGAATTTCACAATATATAGCTCCGTCTAAGCTGCGTACTTCCGGGTTGAAAGATAGGATCTCAGTGCTACAAACAAACACAGTGCTATTCAACAAATGCATTCATTTATCAATGAATCACGCCATAAATGGCAGCGCAGAGCACGTTCAGCATGGTATGTTGTTAACTTAGCACTGAGAGCCTCGCTTTCAAACCCGGAAGTGCGCAGAGCGCTGCTATTTTTGTCAATTTGGGATTCGTCCGTACCTCCAGACTTGGAATGTACGCCAGGAATTTCATACATGTAGGTACATGTATATAGGAAGAAGCTTGCCAAGATCATTGAGCCAACAACACGAAGCTAGTCTTGAGTTCAAGGACCCTGTGATATTTGACGGGTTCACGATTAACGGGAGACATTTGAGACGCTGGTGGCAGCAGACATAACGCTCCAATTTGCTAGCTCTGAGCATGCGCACGAGTGGTGAGAACAATGGAAAAGGACCGCTTACTCTGCTGCCACCAGCGTCTCGAAAGCCTGGAGGAAAGGCGAGACGAGAGGAGCAAACTCCATAGAAACAATTTCTGCTGGCCTAGATCCACAAGGCATGGTGGCCCTGAATGGACACATGCAGAATCGTAAATATCTGCACAGATATTTGCGACATCGTGAATTTTGTCGGAAATTTCACGCAAATACTTGTAATTTCGTTAATGTTGTTGCAAGTATTTGCACAAATATTTACGACGTCGTGAATATAACCAACAAGTCGGATTTTCAGGGAGTCTGATATTTACGCTGCACCGGCGGTTGTTGCCATAGTCACGGACCTGTAAAAAAGGTTCGTGGTTAAAGGCAGTGTACATGATTGGTCATTTTTGCAATTTTCAAAAATGGGCGGATTTGGGGGTTAGTATGTTATAGGAAATATCGTTCCATTGACCGGTTCAAAGTTTTGCGTTGTTGGATGGCGAAAACAAACGAGAGAAAAACGGCGCTCGTTTTCAACCGTCGGGCGGATGATATCCTTTAGTCAAGGCGCGCGTAGCTACCTGTACACGTGACGCATGTCCGGGGCGCGCCACTAGCCACGAGCCTTGACTAAAGGCTACAGGGCAGTTTTCGTTGGAAGACGATATAAATTTCCACTTTTCTTGACAACGACAGCACACCTGGTGCCATAATAATTTCACAGGATGATTGAGACTACTATTAACTTACAGTCTAGTAAGGTATTTCGTAATAATTCATTTTAAAAAAATTGGATATTACTAATCGTGTACACTTACCTTTAAACTGGCCAGTTATACGAGGTCACGGCTCTCTGTTGCTACACAGCGGCTGTAGCACCAAGGATGCTGAGCTGGCTGGCTGGAAACACGCTGTGGAACCTTTCTCCAAGGTTAATTGGAACATAGAGGAATGATTGGAACTAGAACGTACGTACGCAGCATGGGAGGTGTAACCTGGAAAAATGACACACCATGGGGACTTTACTCGACACAAAAAATAGACAAGCAATACCAGGATCTAAAGAACAAGTCGCGAACTATTTTATTAGGAAAAGGATTTAGAATGAAGTGAACTTGTGACTCAAACCTTGGAAAAATAAAACCAGACACAATTATAAACTTATTCAAAACTCTTTAAACCAAACACCAAATAAAACAGTTTAAACCAACACAAAAATAACACAGTTTAAACCAAAGAGCAAGGTATGCTTAAACCAACACAGAGTATCAAATAATGGACCTTAGGTACACTCTGATTGAAACCTATAAGAATCAAAAGAAAAGAGAAAAGAAAGAATACAATTAAGAAATACATCAAAACAAAGTGCTCATGATAAATCGAAACCAAGGTTAAATCTGCTATACATGTACATGTTGCCTATACACTGTATACAGTAAAGTATACATATGCTGGAAACAAAGAACTTTCTTGTGAATATCTAATGAGTTTACATAAGGGATTAGGGCTCTGAAACCACAGCAGCACATGGCCAAGCAATAAACTTAAAGTAGACTTCCTCAAGTCCATGAAGTCTTTGACTAGAAAAGAGCAATAAAGTTACAAACAGGTGGTCATATAATACAGGCGAAAATGGGGCTGAAGAAAGTCTAATCTATCATGAATAAACATTCAAATGATACACTCAGAAAGGAATTTGCACACTTAAGTCTCTGTGGGAAAACCAGATCTCCTACTTAAAACAATGGTAGAGATACACTCTAAAGTCATTCAATCTACATGTTCTAGGGGTAAAAATTAAGTCTTTCTCCACAAAAAGAAATTCTCCATGGCAATTAAACCATCCTAAGAGAAACAAGAAAAGTTCTAAAGTAGAAATTGATAACTTGTACAAAAAATATATATAATTTAACATAAAACTAGTCAAAGAAAACTCAAGTCATCCCATTGGCAAAACAGTACTCCTTTCCTTATTTCAAATCACAAAGGCAAGAAAATCACAATAATACAAAATGCGAATGCGCTGGACCCATCATGATAAAGCAAAATCTCAAAGCTTTCTCAAAAAGAAACTATAACTTTCCAAAGATAAAACCTCGCTTTAAACCAAATAAAACCTATCAAAAACTGTAATGATACTCGAAATAAGATTATACAATATAAAAAGAACACCAATTGGACGATAAAACTTACCAGGGCACTGTAGCAGACGAAAGACAAGGCTACGGCAGGTCGCACAACTCAAAGGAGTGTGAAAGAGGCACATGTGCACTCTTCTCCGCCGGTCTGCTAAGTGAAGGCAAGCTAAAACTTTGTACACAAGTATAACTGTGGTCAAGGGAAGGGGGGGGGGGTGCTGGTACTGGGGCCAGGGGGACACACAACTAAATAAACCACAGTACATGTTAAAAATATAAGCAGGGGAGCAACTCTCTAAAAATAACAAGGCAATATAATTTGGCCCTGCCACACTCACGCCCTGTTAAATCCATTGCTGTCCTCAGCAAGGTCTAAAATAAAATAAATTCTAAAATGATCTTCAAATTTACAACAAAAATAGATCAGAACCAAAAATAAAATACCTATCCAAAATCTCTGAAATGCGAAGCCATAAATATATAAGGGAACCTTCAAACCGTCTTAAACAAACGTACATAACAAAATAGAGCAATTTAACTAATCAATGATCTAATCGAATCCGTCTGGTGGTTGGACTATCAACTCACACAAACTACTGGTGCCAGGGATAGAACTTGAGCAAGACTGCCGGCTGACTTGAGTCGTGCACGATGGTGACGATGTTGAGGTGTCGTCTCGGAACTCACTAGGTGGTGGAATGCTGCAGGTGTCAGTCATCGCCACAGGGGTCAGCGTCTTCCTCTTCTCCTGCTGCACGGACTTCACATGCCGCCTCATGTACGTCATGGTCTCGTCGTGGAGGCCTGGCCAGAAGTACCGCTGCCTCACAAGCTTCAACACCTTGCCGTAGCCACGCGTTTCCATGGTGTTGTGGAGACTCGCTAAAACGACCCGTCGCAAGCACTGAGGGAGAACAACTAGGTATCGAATCTTGTCTCCGCCCTCTCTATGTAGAAGAAGACCGCCCTTCACCTCAAGCTGATCCCATGAATCGAGTAGCCTTCTGACGACCCTCGACTCCTCCGCCATTTTCCTCCTGCCCATCCTTGTCGGATTTGCCGCCTTCAGCTCCATCACTCTGCGGGTAGCTGGGTCGCTCTGCTGCGCCTTAACGAGAGTGGCAGCTGTAATCCTATTACAGCAGGTAACCTGAAAACCGGCCGCAGATCTCGGCACCTCATCAGGGCTACTTATCACGTGGGCTTGGCGACCACCACTACTCTTGGGAACCAACTTCCGCTTAAGGGGAGCTGAAACGGGCAGGGGGATCGGACTATCCTTCTGGTCTGGCGATGATGTGGGGATAGAGGAAACTTGTCGGGAACGATGGGTCTTCTTCTCTAACAAGGCACTCTCTAGGCATATGATGTACCGCCTCTGTTGCTGCTGTTCCCCAACAACTTTGCTGACTATCGACTTCAGCATGTCAATCTGCCTGGACTGCTGCAGGACAACCTCTTGCATGTATGCCTGGTAGTGAAGGAGATCCAGCAGGCTTGGCTGACGCTCTGCACTGGGTGGCAACTCCAAATTGACAAGGGGTGGGCTTGACGGCACTGGGTCAAACCCACAAACCTGAAGGGGTGTCAGCACTGCTGGTTCAGCCATCATGCACATTCAGGATCCACTAAAAATCAACTCTGTGTTGGTTTGACCGAAACAAATTAAGGACTGACCACCAAAAACAAAATAAACACTCTCAAAAAAAATAAACCCTAATCCTAAAAAAATAGTTGGCTACGTTACAAAAAAACGATAGTCCTACCCGGATCTTCCACCAAAAATTTAAAAATGTAACCTGGAAAAATGACACACCATGGGGACTTTACTCGACACAAAAAATAGACAAGCAATACCAGGATCTAAAGAACAAGTCGCGAACTATTTTATTAGGAAAAGGATTTAGAATGAAGTGAACTTGTGACTCAAACCTTGGAAAAATAAAACCAGACACAATTATAAACTTATTCAAAACTCTTTAAACCAAACACCAAATAAAACAGTTTAAACCAACACAAAAATAACACAGTTTAAACCAAAGAGCAAGGTATGCTTAAACCAACACAGAGTATCAAATAATGGACCTTAGGTACACTCTGATTGAAACCTATAAGAATCAAAAGAAAAGAGAAAAGAAAGAATACAATTAAGAAATACATCAAAACAAAGTGCTCATGATAAATCGAAACCAAGGTTAAATCTGCTATACATGTACATGTTGCCTATACACTGTATACAGTAAAGTATACATATGCTGGAAACAAAGAACTTTCTTGTGAATATCTAATGAGTTTACATAAGGGATTAGGGCTCTGAAACCACAGCAGCACATGGCCAAGCAATAAACTTAAAGTAGACTTCCTCAAGTCCATGAAGTCTTTGACTAGAAAAGAGCAATAAAGTTACAAACAGGTGGTCATATAATACAGGCGAAAATGGGGCTGAAGAAAGTCTAATCTATCATGAATAAACATTCAAATGATACACTCAGAAAGGAATTTGCACACTTAAGTCTCTGTGGGAAAACCAGATCTCCTACTTAAAACAATGGTAGAGATACACTCTAAAGTCATTCAATCTACATGTTCTAGGGGTAAAAATTAAGTCTTTCTCCACAAAAAGAAATTCTCCATGGCAATTAAACCATCCTAAGAGAAACAAGAAAAGTTCTAAAGTAGAAATTGATAACTTGTACAAAAAATATATATAATTTAACATAAAACTAGTCAAAGAAAACTCAAGTCATCCCATTGGCAAAACAGTACTCCTTTCCTTATTTCAAATCACAAAGGCAAGAAAATCACAATAATACAAAATGCGAATGCGCTGGACCCATCATGATAAAGCAAAATCTCCAAGCTTTCTCAAAAAGAAACTATAACTTTCCAAAGATAAAACCTCGCTTTAAACCAAATAAAACCTATCAAAAACTGTAATGATACTCGAAATAAGATTATACAATATAAAAAGAACACCAATTGGACGATAAAACTTACCAGGGCACTGTAGCAGACGAAAGACAAGGCTACGGCAGGTCGCACAACTCAAAGGAGTGTGAAAGAGGCACATGTGCACTCTTCTCCGCCGGTCTGCTAAGTGAAGGCAAGCTAAAACTTTGTACACAAGTATAACTGTGGTCAAGGGAAGGGGGGGGGGGGGGGGGGGGTGCTGGTACTGGGGCCAGGGGGACACACAACTAAATAAACCACAGTACATGTTAAAAATATAAGCAGGGGAGCAACTCTCTAAAAATAACAAGGCAATATAATTTGGCCCTGCCACAGAGGCACAAGATGAATGTGGCACAAAGTACATAATGTTTTTGGAGGAACACTGCCAAAAAAGTCATCGCCTTGATGCCATCTTGTGATTGGCTAATAGATTCATATTTGCTCTTGAATATATATAGTTGACGAGGCTAACATTACTTCATCAGATGACAAATATTTCTGTTGTTTGACTTTGATAAAATTGCTAAACGTTTCAGCACTCTTGGCTATATGGGTTAATGAGCAGCAACGACGTAACAAACTCATATTTTACATATCTGTATTAAAATGGCATTCTGTTTACCCAACCCTTAAAAAACCAAAACAAAATAGGCCTAAAAATATTTTCAACAATAAACCAATTCAACTTCTTGTCAAGGACGCCTTGGAAGCGTTTACATTTTTGCGGAATTCTGACTCTCAAAATTAAAGGTTTCCGAAATTCTCAGAAAATGTAAAAAGAAATCGGACAATATCAACATTTTTTTACCAGAACAATTTAAAGGCCTCCCTATCCCCTCTCCCCGCTTATGTGTACATTGTATAAGAAGATAAGCTGGGCCCTCGGGGGTTAATAACCACACTCATACTACCAATTCATGAAGTCGACAATATGAATAGTTAATAGGAGTTTATACGACTCACCAGTTACATTCAGTAGGTCCTAGCTTTTGTTATCAGCGAAGACACGACTGAATCGCTGAACACACTGCCGCGTGGGACCTGTTGTTCCATTCCTCAGAGCTAGTTTACGGCTCGGCTGATATATACCATCACCATTGTATTGGCAACGCACCATTTGCGTTTTCCATCGCAGTATATTCCGCGAGCCCGGCTGGTACCGGTATGTGGTCTTTCCCCGCGCGCCCGACGCTCGCCCCAATTTGCCCACGGGTGTTTCCGGCCGCTCTGGTACATAAACCGCCGTTCACCCCCTAAGTTGGCACGATGGATGAAGTTGTCACACGTATTTATACAAACGCTATACATTCACACGCAAAGTGCCAACCGTAAACGCACATACAATAATGGGATTGCCGTACCGGATCAATGAGGGAACAAAAGCATGCACAGCACCATAGAGCAAGGAATGACAGCACGAATGCAACCAACACGGTGAGAAAAATGGTAACAATAACTGTCACGGGCACACTGTAACAAAAATGTGTCATTGGTACCCTAATAACCTCTCCTTTTCTCCCAATGAGAATGTTGGGAGTGAAAGATATAGAAAATTAAATTAGACCAACAATTGGAGGCACGTTCTCCCCCCCCCCCCCCCCCCCCCCCCCCCCCCAAATTCATGCTTCAGAACCACCGTCCGTTTCATAGGCTATTGGGAGCGTAACTAAGCAAACTACAGATACCGATAAGTTCATGTTTGATCGATGTTAATGATTGTGTCTGGGTGTCGCGACTGTGACCCAATAAATCTTGAAGCGCAGCCCCGGAACAGTTGATAAGGGGGTAAATTATTGATGGAATTAACTGATACTCTACGTAATAATACATTGGGAGATTTTTGATTGACTGTGCAGATTCTACTCTGCGTATGTCGACTTTTTTTATGTACACGGAAACAAATTCCTTGTTTGAAGGAATCGGATAATTACCGTGTCATAAAATTCTTCTTTGCGAAGTATGAAGGAAAGCAATGAAATATAAGGACGGATGCAGAGGGCGGAAGTGACGTATCCAGCGGGGGGGGGGGGGGGGGGGGGGGGGGCATTTGAGGCGTCATAAAAAACAAAAAGACGGTTTTAGTAGTAGGCCTATAGAGTACCCAAGTGATGACGTCAATCAATGCAATGTTTGGAACCAGAATACAATCTAAACTGCATGTGTTTGGAACCAGTCAGACTTCGGTACTCTATAGAAAGCGGAGTTCTGGAGACAGATTTTTAGATCAAACAAAATCTGTATAAAAATCGGCGAGGCAGATTTGGGGAGACAGATCACCCCACCCTCCTTTTCGCCCACCTTTCTCTCTGTCTAAAAATGTTGTCTGTCTTAAAAAATAATGTCTCTGTCTAAAAATTCTGTCTGGCTGCAAACAAAATTCTGTCTGGCTTTGAAAACATTCCGTCTTATAATCTGTCTTGTAAATCTCGAAGATAACTATCTCAATATTTTACAAACCCTAAAATGTCTCGTCAGAACGTACTGTGTATTTTTTATTTTTTTTTTATAATTTTATTTAACAAAAGAGATACTGTGGGGACTGTTTGTTCAGTGTCTTCCTACGTGGCTGTCCTTGTGCCGTGGTAACTTTTTTATTTGTCTTGACACATGACTGCTCTCGTACCATAATAGTTACACACTGCGCCTACTGTGGGTGTGTGTGGTGGGTACTAGTTTTAACTGTCTCCACACAAGGCAGCCCTGTGTCGTAAAAAGTTTTGAAATACAATAACCGACAGGGATGGGAGTCATTCACATTATATGCCATAATAAATAACGTGATCAGTAGCCTGACTATAAATACCAATTAGAGCAGTCGAGTGCCCATCACAAATGGAAAATTCTTTCTCTGAAACTACACATACAACTGATACTCTAGTGGATAGTTTATAAAAGGAGAAAATTGCCGGGCCTATCTAGCAGTTGACAATGAGGTAGGGCTAAGTCCATTATTTTGAGGTTAGTGGTCAAAATATGGAAGAATCAATTCCATTTAATGCTGATAATCCCGACGGAAGTCAACTCGAAAATGATCCGTGGACTAATGACAAATTATACACAGCTATTCAGAATATAACAAGAACATTTCAGATTTTCTGAATCTTGCATTACGCGATGGACCAAATTTAGACACCAATACCGAAAACCACCAAAAGCCAAATTAAAGTCTGTCTGGTCCACCTAAACAAAAGGAAAAAAACACTCTGATAGGATTAGAGCTTCACAAATATTTAGTAAATCACCTTGTTAATTATGCCGTTGTTAACATAAGAGTGTTTCCACCAGCCTATTGTTGAGGTTGTTGAATATATCGTCTCCAGTAACTGTTTATGGGCATGTGTGCGTGAAATTTGAATATAGCGGACAAGACTGGGTTTTTATGATTTATAATGTCAAAAATCCAACGCCACATCCCGACGTTGAGCACCAAACTGCAAAGTTAAGTTGATTTTAAAGGGACACATTGCTTTGGATTTTGCGATTTGGGCTATAAAACTGAAATGGATATGGTTAGGAAGCTTTTTTAAAAGTAGAATATAAAGATTCACATAACTAGGCTATCCCTTCAAATTGCGTGGTTTTTGTTTAATTTCGTGACAAATATTGGTCCGCCATTTTGTAGAACCAAATTTTTTACTCCACAAAATGGCGGACCGTGTTCACCAGTCGTATTTCCAGTCGCAGCTGGTTGAAGTACGTTCTGTTGATCCATTTTGATGTACTGTGGCACGGCGCGCAGCACTGGCGATATGTGTCGCGAGGTAGAGAATGGTACCTGGCGATCATCTGATAGGTTTACAAGGCCACTGGCTGCGGCGCCAGCCTAAAGACGCTTACAGCGTATTTTGCGCATTATTTAGACGGTGGTATTTACCACTGGAAATAAGTCTATGTTTCGCGGGTCAGATGTCAGGGGTCAGAGGCCAATTTTTTGTTTTGTAATCACTACTCACTAATTACAACACATTATACGTGTTTTTTTGCATGAACAAACTGTTATAAAAGATAAGGAACATTTACAAACAGCAAAATTTCATGACATTTGATGAAGGCAATGTGTCCCTTTAATAAAACGTCATGGGGTCTGATGCATTACGCCGGACCTCATCGGACATTTCAAGTCAACACAATTCAACGACCCTCGTTTTGATTGGTTGGCATTTACGATGATGGGATGACTCAAATTCATCGTGGGTGATGGTGGTACGAGCGATTGAGCCAATTGCATCATTTTTGTCTGATATAATTAAGAAATCTGATTACTGACGTTTTGCGCGTGTTTATCGTTACCGGTATCTTTAGATAATTGAGAAGCTTTATCAACAATATCTTTCACAGTTTTTAGTAAATAATTATTGGCATATAGAATTTGTGCAATTGTTTCTCTTTGCGAATCCATTTATTTATTTATTAATAAATATTATTTATATCAATAAATGTTATTTATATTAATAAATAAAAGGCGTCGTATACCTTTGAGATGAAAGAAAACGAACAAGCCTTTACTCTATTTTAGCTATGGTGATGATAAAAGAAACATGGTAAGTTTCTTCCAGAAAGCTTAGTTTATAAATATGATGCCAGTACCAATCCTCTGGAGAAATATTTCCGTCTGAACTGCTGTCATCGAGAGAAAATTGTACATGAAGACCCGGCCTCCAAAATCCAGAGCTTAGTTCGATTCGACATATGAAATAAGCCACAAGGCGTGCCCAAAATCACCGTTAAAACAAAACATTTTTTTCTACTATTTCCTAGAGCTGTAATCAAGTCAATCACAAGTCAGATCAAAAGGCAGATCACAAGTCGATCAAAAGGCAGATCACAAGTCGATCAAAAGGCAGATCACAAGTCAATCACAAGTCAATCACAAGTCAGCTCACAAGCTATAGGAAGAACAATGGCAAAGGAATGCTTTTGTTATATAGTGGTTTGAAAGTTGTTACAATTTACATGATTTAAGACCAGAATTGTGAAGTGACTTGTGATTGACTCGATTACAACTCTACTATTTTCTTATGACCCGGATGACCGGATTGGGCTCAACCTTTCGCGTTTGTTATTTTGTTGAATCGCACTAAATATAAACACTTTTGTCAGGCTCTGTCGATGCAACATCATAAATGTAAATAAAAGCGGCAAAATGTTTATCAAGAATGGCAGGTTTTGTAAACCTATCCGCATTCAGACATTTAACATCTTGCTTTTAAAAGCACCCAGAGTATTTCGTGTTCTTAAAAGACGTTTCACCTGGGAAACTTTTTTTTTAAATTGCTATTTCTTAAGCAATTTGTATTTCTTAAGCAATACAAAAAGTATTCAGAAATCAGCAAATGTTTAGTCCAATAATTACTTTACAAATGCCGAATTATTTGCGTCCCGATAATAATTCCGGTGTGTCTTTATGTGCTTTTTCGACGGTTGCAGACGCAAAAAACAGAGAAAATGAAGCGTGAAGTTAAAATAACACGTAAGAAGAATATCTTTAAAAGAAAACTATTTTTTGAAGAGCGCGCGGACAGTATGTCTATAAATTCATTTTCGTAATGAAACCGATGGAAACATTAATTTTTAGCTTTAAATTTGTATTTTTGCTTTTTTGTTAGTGATATAGAGCACAATGTGACCGTGACCTTTTAGTGACGACAATCTGGGCCCAATTTCAAGGGGTCCCGGTACTACCGTCGCGGTGTTGGTTCTTCGGCGCGGCACCCCGACAAATAAATTTCAAATTGAATTGCTAATTTGTTAGCATTGGGTAAGGCGAAGTAAAAAAAAAAAAAAAAAAGGAAACGGGTTTTGCGTCCCTGTCCGCTTCCTTTTTGGGGACCACGTTGATTTCTATTTTACCAGTGGAAAATGAGGTGATAAAACCTTAAAATATCAACCGATCCATCAAAAAATACAAGCTCACTAAATTGATTAAAAGCACTGTAAAGATGTTCAATAATTCTGTTGTCCAACATGGTGTCTCTCATTTTTGTGTCTTAGAACAGTTGAAAAACCTACGGTTGTCGGAAATATATAAAATAATGGCGGCCATCTTGAAAATAAGAAGTAAACAATTCCGTACAATTCCTAAATCATTTTTTACCCTGTCTTACTTTAAAACACCTTTCTTCACCAGCGGCGGTGATTTCTCGTCAAGGTTGGGGGAGGGGGGGGGGGAGGAAAAAGCACAAAAACAATTTGTGAAAATGTGTGCCAATCTTTGTGTATTCTGGTGTATGTAAAATATACATGTATGTGTATATGGCAAGGAGGAAATTATTGGGGGGGACACTGCCATAACCGTCCCCTCCCCAAAATATTGGGGGGGGGGGGGGGACACGTGTCCCCCCTCCCCCAGGTTGGGGTCTTCACCCTTGTAGTTGGATCTTGTTGCTCCCTACGGCTCAAATTTGGTGCTATCAAATAATGCCGTGGCCTGGCCTGTATATTGTTGGCTGCTCCTCTTTTTGTAATGGCGATTAAAAGTTCTTTTTTGTTTTCGTTTTTTTTCCGTTTTATAATGTTTGCTTTTAGTTGTGCAGTGTGAACGCTGGAAGGATAGGATTCTTCTCCCGTACTGCAAGCTTGAAATATGAAACAACGACCTCAAGCAATGTCAGGATGAGCCGCGGACTCCCACCCCCGGGATGTATCAAACCACACCAACATTTTGGCTTAAAGTAACATCTTAAAACTCCTGCCTGTTCAAAGGGATCACGTGCAGGAATTTTGACAAAATAACAAGTTTCATCATGTTAACTATCGCACTTTCCTTTCTGCATTTTAATAGAAACAATTCCCTCTAAAACTACAAGTATTGTTACAAACATGATAAAAACATATACTGCAAATTAGTTATAAAAGTACACAGTACAAATGTGTACAGTACCAAGATTTCCTTTGAATTAACTGAACTGAGAGACTTGTGGTCGGTTTAGAAGTGAGAAGGGCAACAAGTTTCAGATTATTTTTTGACAAGCTCTTTACAACTTTCCAAGAAACTACATTTTTAGAAACGGGATGCTATTTTGGTGGGCTTCGATCAATGGCATAACTATGGAGAGAAGATTGGGTGGGGTGGGGGTGGGGGGTGGGAGTGGGGGTGGTGGGAAATGGGGTGGGAAATGGGGATGGAGATGGGAAGGGGTGGACATGGGGGTGGAGGAGTGGTGGTGGAGTACGTGGGGTAGGAGTGTGGTGAAGGAGAGTGGTGGAGGAGGAGTGGTGGAGGAGGAGCGGTGGTGGAGGAGTGGTGGAGGAGTGGTGGAGGAGGAGTGGTGGAGGAGGAGTGGTGGAGGAGGAGTGGTGGTGGAGGAGTGGTGGAGGAGGAGTGGTGGAGGAGGAGTGGTGGAGGAGGAGTGGTGGAGGAGGAGTGGTGGAGGAGGAGTGGTGGAGGAGGAGTGGTGGAGGAGGAGTGGTGGAGGAGGGGTGGAGGAGGGGTGGTGGAGGAGGAGTGGATGAGTGGTGAAGGAGTGGTGAAGGAGTGGTGAAGGAGTGGTGGAGAAGTGGTGAAGGAGTGGTGCTTCTTCAAAGGATTGCAGTGACAATTAAGGCCGCTTTGCGTCTTCGGCCTTCCTGGGCGGGTCACCAGCAGTTCCCTTTGATCGTTGTAAGTTGCACCGGAGCGAATAGGCAGCTGCTCCAATGGACGCTAATAGTTTCTTCGTTGCTAATCTATACCCGAGTTTAGGTTTATTGATTGCGGTCCTGGGAGATTCCTTAACCTAACAAAAGGATTCCAGTTTCTTCTGTGACCTAATTATGCAAGTGTATTTCTTCACCTAACGATTTTGAGTTCGACTTATCCAGAGTTACCAGCCCAAAATTTCGAGTTAGTGTGGGCATGTTTATACATGATTTGCTATTCTTTTCACGGGAATAAATTCTTACTTCGAGTTAACCGAGATTTCACTGTTTTCTATCTAGGAATTGTGCATGGTAGCTTAATTGGGCAATTCTTCACAGAAACTGGCAATGATAGGTAGTTTAGTAGAACATACCCATCTAGTTTTGGTGTATAATTCCAGCTACTCGGCCCTAATATGGCAAGACATCTTAACTTGGAAAAAAATGACCCTGAAAGAAAATGAACTCAATGTTTTACCGTTTGCTATTTCATATATTTAAATTGATTGTATATTCTTTTTTAATTTATGCGAGTCATTCCTTTCCGGACTCTTATTGAGAAGTTACTTTGTGCTACCCGAACTCAATCAAAATTTCAAGAGCCCTTGTCTTGTCGTACAATGGCAACTTGGATACTGTAGATATCATACGTAAAAAGTGAGATTTCACGAAGGCAAAGCCCAGGCCTGGCTGGGTTTTTCAAAGGCCAGGCCTAACCACATGATTTGCCCTGCTAATACTGTGGAGCGCGGCATTCATAGTGGCCCTCTGGGGTTTGTAAGGCAGCCTCCTTTGCCCCTCGTGGGGCACACATCACGGCCCCCTCAGTCACGGTACACCTGACATCAAAGGACTGGTCCACGCCTTGCTCTGCAAGGAACTGCCTGGTTAGGCCTTGAAACTGCAGGGGCAAGGGAAGGGGTTCACCTGCATCCTGAAAAAGAAGAACACAAGGAGTTTGTGTCATGGGACCGGTTAGAACTGGTTAGTACTGGTTAGCAATGGTGTAGTTAAGACCTGCAGGTCTGATGAGACTAAGATAAAAAATGAGACCCGGTGGTTTAAGACCAAGATCAAGACCTGGGGGTCTAAGACCAAGATCAAGACCTGGGGGTCCGAGACCAAGATCAAGACCTGGGGGTCCGAGACCAAGATCAAGACTGGGGTCCGAGACCAAGATCGAGACCTGGGTGTCCAAAACCAAGATCGAGACCTGGGGGTCCGAGACCAAGATCGAGACCTGGGGGTCCGAGACCAAGATCGAGACCTGGGGGTCCGAGATCTGGGGTCCGAGACCAAGATTGACACCTGATGGTCAGAGACCGTGACCTGGTGGTGCAAGACCAAGACCTGGTGGTTCGAGACTGAGATGAGACCTAATGATTCAAGACCAAAACAGAGATCTGGTGACTGAGACCTGGCACTTTTGGTTTTACACCAAGACGAAAATCTGGTGGTTTGAGACTTGGACCAAGACCCGGCCAATGGCTGATGAGACCAACACCTGGTAACCGAGACCAATATCAAGACCTGATGGTTCAAGACCAAGATTTACTCCTGGTGGTGCTGGATTGAGACCTGGTGGTGCGGGATCGAGACCTGGTGGTGCAAGACCAAGACCTAGTGGTTCAAGACCGAAACGAGACCTAATGATTCAAGACCAAGACAGATATCTGGTGACCGAGACCTGGTACTTTGAGACCGAGACTAAGACCTGGTGGTTTGACACCAAGACAAAAATCTGGTAGTTTAAGACTTGGACCAAGACCCGATGGCTAATGAGACCAACACCTGGTGACCGAGACCAAGATCAAGGCCTGATGGTTCAAGACCAAGAACTAGTGACCGAGACCAGGGGCCAATTTCACTGAGCTGCTAAGCACAAAAAACTACTTAGCACAAAAATGTCTTGCTAATAGTAAAAGCAGGTTACCAGCCAAAACTTCACGTGATTTTCATCCTAAGCAAACAACAGTTGAATACCAGTCACAGGCAACAGACATGACATGGAAAGTTGGCTGGTAATCCTGTTTCTGGCAAGGTAGACTTTTCATGCACATTTTTGTGCATGCTTAGCAGCTCCGTGAAATTTTCTTCCGTTGGTTTGAGACAGAGTCCTGATGGCTGAAACCAACATCTGGTGATCAAGACCAAGATCAGGACCTGATGGTCCAAGATTGAGACCTGGTAACCAAGACCTGGTTGTCATCAGAAACGAGAGCAAGACCTGGTGGTCTGAAATGAGACTAAGACCTGGTGGTTCGAGACTGAAAGCCCCGAGACAGAGACCTCAAGACCTTGTGTGTAAATTACAAATACAAAAGAAATGTGAAAAGAATACACTAAACATACGGCACTTGCAGCTACAAATTGGCAAAATACACATTGCAGAAATTTGAAACTGAATTAATAAACACCTATGGTTATCAGACTGTCTACATGATGTGCTACAAGTTTTTATAACAACTTGCAAAATATTTAGCACTATGAACAATGCTACATGAATACAATATAATAATGATAAATAATCGGTGATCTCCATGTTGAGACCTGCAAAATATCAAGACATCAACAGAACAAGACGGAGACCATGACTGAGACCTTGGTCTCAAAGTCAAAGTTTAAAGTCAAGCTTAACCCCTTACATCCAGCTGTTATTGATTGGGTGCTGGTGGTATGACAAGAACATGCTGTGCAGCCAAGCGTAAACGCAAACAATAGGCACCACGTACACTGAATAGTGTACGTGTCGTATTCATGGCACTTGGGAGCCAATTCTTTCGTGTGAATGAAAGCTTTGTTTGACAAAGCTCCATCTTTTCATTCAAGAACAATATAGTTGAAACATGAATGGATTGAGTATGTGCAGGAATGCGCGTATAAGTAACAACTGGCCAGGTGGTCTTTTTCATACAGCGGCTATATGGCTGTCATCCGTATTCAAGACGTTAAAGACATACTTTAACCAGCAACGCTTTTTTCTGCAATTCTGCGACTCTTTACCTGTTCACAGCTTGTGCCGTCCCAGAGAAGTCGTTCGTCGTCCTGGCAGAGACAGGTCCGGCCAGTGGGGTCCAGGTGGGCCATAGGGGGGCAGGCGCAGGTGTAGTTTGTCGGGCTGGTGGGCGAGGCAAGGCAGAGATGGGAGCAGCCATGACCACTGCAGTAGTTGACTTCATCTGAGGATAGAAGCAATGCAGGGTGGAACCTGGCTGAAATCTGGCATATTACGCTCCACATTCTCAACAGTAGTGCACTTTAGTGTGTTTTTTTCCTCTAGAAACTTGCCAGTGAAACCGTTTCGGCCCAAATTGCATATAATTCTGATGAATTCTAAATATTCCTGTTTATAAATCTTTCGTTTACTCCACACAATTTGCCAAATTAATTTTAAAGAGTGCAGTGAACTTTTTTTTGTGGATAAAACATGGCAAAAACATCCTGGAGTGTATTTTTTCTATTAACTTACCGTAGAGGCCTCGTTCGTTCTGCCTAACAACTGACATAAACATTGGCTGTGCTTCAAGTTGAATTTCATCTGAAATCTCCCCGGTGAACTTGTTGGCACTAATTAGACTATTCACCCTCCAGTCTCCCCAGTAGACTAGATCCTGTTGACATACAGAATACAACAAGTTTAATCCACAATGCACGACCTAGCAAGGTATTTATATAACATGCTCTGTGCATTGTACACTGGGAGCCACGCCCCCCAAAAAAATTGATGATTCGGGTGCACCAAGGTGCTCATCCATAAGGCACTTTCTAAAAGCATGGACATGAAACAGTCACAGACGTAGGCTCTTTGTGGGTGCAAACAGCTGTTTGTCTGTCACTGGCCCAGTAGTGGAATGAATGATAGTTCCTTTATGCAGGCTGGCTCGACCAGCGAGTTCGGCTATTGGGTTATACACAAAGAACTTGGGTTTGTATACAAATAAATGGCGGCCCAGATTCCTTACGGTCGGAAAAAAAATTGCCTGCCTGGTGGGTAACCCCAGCTTTAAAGGTGATTATTCCAGGTCCAACTCGGGGCATAATTTTGACAAGAAAATTTGCATAGCAGTTATTGCTACGCAATACTAATATTGCATAGCAGTCTGCTATACATGCGTAGCAGTTTTGTCCGGAGTTGCACCTGTGCTTAATAAAGAAACAGAATGTTGTCTCATTGCCATTTACTGGTATAAAGCTTTCAAGAGAGGGCGCTGTCCACCGTATGACTAGCCTTTAATAGTCAAGGCGCTTGTGGCAATTCTGGTCGATCACATGCATTATTATATAAAAAGGAAAAAAACGTTTCTTCAGCGATTTCTATATTTTTGGGCTTCAAAATGGTGTTTGTGGAATTTTTTCTTCTTACTGGTGTGGAGTTCTTGACTTTTTTTTAGCATAAATAAGTTTGAATTATAACTAATTCACAGCGCCCTCTGTTGGTAAGGTCCATTTTGCAGTACCCGGTTGAAGCATGCTCATGCTCACTCTCGCTCAAGCACATACCACATCGCGCAAACAACACAGCGACGCAATCCAGGAAAATGGGGCCGAGGTTGCTGCTTGCAGCGGTCATCTTGGATTCTCGTTGGCTGTGTACGTAACTTTAAACCTTCAACGTAGCCTTTCAAACACGCAGCATCGGACTACTGCTAATATCGTACCGGTAATTGCAGGCATCAGTTTCTCACTTCAGGGCAGAAGTTGCGAGCCGAAACTGCACATTTTTAACAGAACATTAAGTTGTTGTTTTGGGCTACATTTTAAGATCTGACTGTTTCCTAAAGCAAGTTTGATGTATCGCAGTTTAATGCGATCCATTTTGGAAAATGCATCGCAAACGGTGCGTTAATGCATCGCAAACGGTGCGTTAATGCGTCGCAAACTGCGATGCGATACCAGGAAAATTATGCCCTGCAACTGGGGGGTTCAATGTAGGAGTTTGAGCGGAAATGGCCCAAAGGGGTTTAAGTATTAAATTATATAATTCAAACAACAAAAATTGCCTTTCGTTTGAGCACCTTGGTGGCTCGCAGGGTTAATACCTGGAGTTTAAAAGATGAATGGGTTTGTCCACACTATTGTATAAAGGTGACAAGAGATAACAATGGGAGACAAACATGAAAGGCTGATATCAAATCCAAAATGTCCGAACTTTTTTCTCATGCATTTTTTTCATTATATTGACAGGAAACAAGACAATAATAGTGACGAGAGAGTTTTGCACTGTCCCGACGTAATGCATTAATAACCCTTAATTACCGTCCATCGTACAAATTTGTACAATATGAATATGCAAATAGAGAACCTGCATAGATAACAAACCCCTTTAGAAAATAGGTCAATAGAGGGCTCCCTGATCAGGTGATGAAATTGATTGCTTTTAATTTGCAGACATGTTTCTTGGGCAATTTAGAATTATTCCAGCTGTGTATTTTTACATGCTTCATGAAGACATTGTCTGCTCAGAGTAAGAAATTATCAAAATTTTCAGACCTATAGACCCAGGCAGGGTAACTTCCACTTGCAACATCCCCCCCCCACCCCCCTGTAATCCACCCTTGTAATGACAACAATCTGTACTGACCTCGTGAATAACGATACCGAAGGGATGAGTCAGTGAACTGTGACCCTGTATAAGAATGCGTCGTCCGTCCCCATCAAAGCCAATGTACTCGATACGGTCAAGATTACTATCTGTCCAGTAGACCCGTCTGGCCTCAAAGTCCAGAGCCAGTCCATTCGGCCAGATGATGCTGGTGTTGACCAGGTGGACAGGATGGGAACCGTCCAGGCCAGCCTTGCCGATCATTGGGTTTTTACCCCAGTCTGTCCAGTACATAAACCTGTCAAGTCATAAAAAAAAAAACGGTTTCAATAGACGATTACCATAGAGATAAATTACCAGAGCGTTAAGAAGCCAGTTCGGTTTCTCAAAAGCCCAAGGTTATTCGGTATAAAATTGCTGACGTAATGTCACGCCATGTTACGCGAACACCCATTCTGATTGAATTTAACACGAGCGCGTTGTGTGACCACCTTCTGCATTCACACGCACGCGTTAGGTCACGCTGGTCAGTGTTACAGGATGTGCTATGACATACTAACCCCCAAAATCCTTCATTTCTGAAAATTACAGCAAAAGCAAATGTTGTATACTGCCTTTAAACTCACAAATTGTAAAGCAGGGGTAAGATTAGCCAGAAATTGAAAATTCCACGAAATCCACAAAAAATCCACGAAAAAATCCCCAAAAAATCCCTTTGATGAGAACCCCAGATCAACATATAGTTTGTATTTGCCTTAAGGCACTCCCATAAAATATCCGTTTTAATTGGTCTATATCACCTTCTTCAGGTAAACAACCTTTAGGACAACAACTCAGAAATTCCAGATTGCAAAAAAGATTCTTTAAAAATTCTGTAATCCCGACAAAAAATCCTGAAATCGGGAAAAATCCTGACAAATCTCACCCCCTGGTATTAAATATATCTACCTCTCTTTTGGGTCCACAGCGATACCTCTTGGTGTGCCCAGCCCGCCGAGAACAAATGCGGAGGGGTACCTGCCGTCAAATGGTAGAGCACTGATTGACTTGGCCTCTGGATTCACCCAGTACAGGTTCCTGTGTACCCAGTCATACGCCATGCCTTCTATGGAGTTGGCATTCACGGAGAGGGAAGTGCGGCCCGAGATTGAAATCTCCTGGCTAAAGAAACCGCCGCTGGTGGAATATCTACAATTTAGGGAAGTCAACAAGCATGTACAGCGATGACTTGGTTGCACCAAGTCATTTTTTCCACAAGTCAAATTTTCACAAGTCAAGTCACAAGTTGACCTTTTGAATACAGACAAATATTAAAGGTAGCACTTTAACCCTAACCTCACATAAAGCTACAAATTACTACTAGTAGTATGCGGTACTCTGGCCTATTTGTGTACAATGCTTGCAGTCATTTTTAGTATAGGTTTTCCCGGCCGATTTCATCACAAATTAATTCAATGTCATTGACATTGCATTCAAATTCACGCATTTCCCCTAATTCAATCAAACCAGGGTTTCTTTTGAGCTACTGTTGCATTCAATTTCGTGTTTGTGCACACATGATTTCGTTCTTTTCATTCAGGTTCGTTTTAGTCATTCTATTTCGTTTATAGGCATTCAAGACTACATTTTCACCAATCTTCAATTGAATTTCTACTACCTATCTATAATTCATGAAATCAAATTAAGACTCATCGAAGCGCACATGAATTTGTTGCTGGTTTTTGTTTTCTTTTTCGTTTATGGGCAATGAATTTCAAATTCTGTGCGTTCAAATTAAACATGAGTTATGGCTTGTTTATTCGAGGAAGCTGGCAATAGCTCTTTTACTGGCAATTGAGTTTTTCTTTGTTAGATGCATTTCCGTGTTGTTTGCATTTCATTTACGTCATATGCATGTGTTTTGTCTTAATTGCAATAATTGTTCCTTTTACTTGGTTACCCCATAATTAAAGTTAAAACCTGTATCTAGAAAACTGTTAAGTAAAGTTTAAAAAGTTATGGTGATAAGTTTGAAATGAAAACAAAATCTTTCGCTATAGCCTTGTGATAGTTTGCACTGGTCTTTATGTTTTCTTCTTTATTTCTGCTAATGTTCGGACCACGTCAAATTAAAATACGAATCAGAAAGCACATACCATTGAAACGAAGTTGAATGTAAACATTTGAAAAATGTTTGCCAATTGATGAAATTGAATGGTTGACCAGCCTCTTGCTGCTGGCTTTTACGAAATTGAATGATCTTTGCGACCTCATGAATTTGAATGATCTTATTTGGCCAGTGAATGCCAACTGCTGAAATGGAATTACTCCTTTTGACTGTTGAATGCTGATTCAACAGAGAATTCATTTTCAAACGAAATTGAATGAGCCGGGTATTAAATTGAATTAAATTTTGTTTAAATAGGCGCATTCCTGTGCATACTCAATCCATTTTATGTTTCAACTATATTGTTCTTGGATGGGAGTCAAAACTTTACATAGCGTAGGGTCTATGGTTTGTATTTGCCTAAATAATTTTGTATGTGTAAACATTCATTTTTAATTAACCAGCAGGGGTAAGATTGGCCAAACATGAAAAATCCACAAAATCTGCAGTGTTTGGGGGTCACCGAGGACCCCAGAACAGCGTAGGGTCTAGAGTTTGTATTTCGCCTAAAGAAACCCCCTAAAATACCTGTTTCTATTGGTAAACACCAATTAGGGTAACACCTCAGGAATTCTAGATATCAAAAGAGATTCTTTAGCAATAAGCCATTTGCGAGTTAAATCTGAATAACATCTGGTACACTGACTTGCTCCAAATGCTTGGCACATTTTAACTTTGAATTCTCCAGACCAAAGACACTGTTGCTATATCACATGATTCGGGGCAAGCTCTCTACGTAAGAGACGCTTAGCACCAATACATTGTTCACAATGGGTGAGAATGGCACAAAGACACCAGACCATTCCGGAGCTGGGGTTTGCTAGCATAAGGCTTGCCCCGAATCACGTGATATAGCAACAGTCTCTAATTTGGTCTGGAGAATTCCAAGTTAAAATGTGCAAAGCATTTTGAGCACGTCAGTGTACCAGATGTTATTCAAATTTAACTCGCAAATGGCTTATTCTGAAATCAGCAAAAATCCGGAAATATCAAAACAAATCTCCCCCCTGAATTTTAAACTGTTTTTGCACACCCCGGGTAAAGAAATGTTAAGAAATAAATGAATCCACATCATCATTGTTACAACATTTACAAATCTCTCGTACCTTTCCAAAGAATTTGTCAGACTGTCCCCGACAAAAATATACTGTGAGCTAAAATCAAAGATGACAGAAATGATGCTGTGCCAAACACCATCGATGCTCACGACGCTACCGTACAGTGTGTCTACAGAGAGAAGCCGATTTTGACCTCCAACCAATATCTAGACAGGCAGAATGGAAAAAAATGGTTTGGCAAAACATCTTGCAAAGTGCTACAGCTAAATTGAAGGTAGCATATGGGTCATTTCATAAATTTGGGGTCCAAAAGTGTGACTTTTTGGGCATCCCTATTTACACCTGACCTGTGCAATTTCCCATCAAGTATCATTAAAATTGACTTCTTAAAAATTTAAGGATTTTTTTTATACATTTCACGCAGCCCAAGCCAAGTCCAATCATGGCCTAAGACCCATTCCCAAGCCTAATTCAGCTTCAGCCCCATGCAGCCCTAGTCCCAGCCCCATGCAGCCCTAGTCCCAGCCCCATGCAGCCCTAGTCCCAGTCCAATTAGACCCAGTCCCAGTCCCAGTCCAATTAGACCCAGTCCCAGTCCCAGTCCAATTAGACCCAGTCCCAGTCCCAGTCCAATTAGACCCAGTCCCAGTCCCAGTCCAATTAGTCCCAGTCCCAGTCCCAGTCCAATTAGTCCCAGTCCCAGTCCCAGTCCAATTAGTCCCAGTCCCAGTCCCAGTCCCAGTCCCAGTCCCAGTCCCAGTCCCAGTCCCAGTCCCAGTCCCAGTCCCAGTCCCAGTCCCAGTCCAATTAGACCCAGTCCTAGTCCAATGAGACCCAGTCCCAGTCCCAGTCCCAGTCCAATTAGACCCAGTCCAATTAAGTCCCAGTCCGAGCCCCAGTCCAATTAAGCCCCAGTCCGAGCCCCAGTCCGAGCCCCAGTCCGAGCCCCAGTCCGAGCCCCAGTCCGAGCCCCAGTCCGAGCCCCAGTCCAAGCCCCTGTCCAAGCCCCTGTCCAAGCCCCTGTCCAAGTCCCAGCACAAGCCCCAGTCCAGGCCAAGTCCTAGTCAAAGCCCCAGTCCCAGTCAAGCCCTAAACCCTACTTACACCAACCCATCACAAGCCAACCCTACAAAGAGTCATTACTAAATCTATTCAGGTCTAGGATGGAGGAAGACCCATGCAAACACATTACCCTGGGTCTTGTTGGGTAAGAAAATGCACAGGTTCGCTCATCAGTCTGGAGAACGTAACTCTCTGGGCAGACGCACTGTGACGTATTCAGCAAATTGACGCACTCTACCCCAGGGCAGGGGATAGGATCTGTTGCATTACACCAGTCTGTAGTCGATTCTGGGAATGAGGGGGAAGTGAATTGAAGGATAAAGTATCTTGTAACTATGGTTTATAAAACAATCCTGAAATCTAATCTATTTCATTTGGGAGACCACCAACATAGGGCAAGATAGCTCAGTCGGTAGAGCGCAGGTACGGTATTCCGGAGGTCGCAGGTTCGAATCCCGCTCCTGCCAGATTTCCCTTTGAAAATGTATTCAAATTTACCTAGTCAGTTTGACGAATCATAAGTTTAAAAGTCGTATCCTCATTGAGTGATCCCCAGCTATACGGCATTCTGAGTTTATGACTTCCGACTAGCGCCCACCCGAACAAAGATACCGACAATTTGGGAGACCACCAACGTAGGGCAAGATAGCTTAGTTGGTAGAGCGCTGGTACGGTATTCCGGAGGTCGCAGGTTCGAATCCCGCTCCTGCCAGTTTTCTTTGTTCACTTTGAAAGCAACATATTCATATTAGAAAGCAAGAACAATGGACTAGTAGTCTTCTTCTGGTATCATGCCTGCATGGTTACAGACGTTGATGACCATAGATTTCCAGAGTTCTCTGTTTTGAGCTGCTTGAATGAACTGGTTGTTTAAAGGAAACATGATTTAGGATGTATTTTGCATTATTCCCGCTTAAAACAATAAAGTATTATCTTGACAATGATATTTTGTGTCCAGAGACAATTATTTCCCAGATTAAATATGAGAAACAAATTCTTGAAAATGTTTGTCCAAGGCTACTCCGCCCCCTGAGTATGCTGAATATGCTCAAGTCCACTGCCATCCCTCATTAACATAAGTGTGTGATGTAGATCAAGGCACATTACAGATTCTGCTCGAGCCGGCCCCATTCATCACGCGTATGCATTGAGTGTACATTCTTCGTCCAAAATCTAAGCAAAATATAGCGTTTTTCGGCCATGCCGACAAGGTGTGTGGCTGCTGGGTGCAGCAAAACAACGAAGGCTGGAGTAAGCCTTCATTTATTTCCAACTGATGCAAAATATCGGAGAATTTGGACGGCGAAAGTGAAGGTGACAAGAGCGTTATGTAGCGACCACTTTGAGCCGTCGTGTTTCGATACTGGTATTTTCAAATCATGGGATGACCATTAAAAATATGCTCAAGTCCACTGCCATCCCAACAAAGTTCCCAGATGTGAGTAAGGTACAGGCGAAAGCAGTTAAACGGCCCATTCCCCGAGGAGCCTTCGCTAAAAGGGAGAAAATCAGGGTATTTTCGATGTTAGTTGTTGCAACTTACGAAATTGCACGTGTAGACCTAGTGTACGTGTCCAGTCGATCCATGAATTTCGGTGCCTCGGTCTACGTCACGAACAGCGCCCTCAATTTGAGTCTCAACAAATTCCAAAAAGGGGGGGGGGGGTAAATTTTTGGGCGGCAAGTAATCACACTCAAACTTCACTTGAACCAGTTTGGCTGTTAATTCACATTAATAATACATATAAATGAATTTATTTATGAAATAAAATGTGATCCGGCCAGTTTGAGAAGCATGTTTCCTTTAAGAGATGTGCATTATTGATCGTTGATACATATATTTTGCATTGACGCCCTCGGCTTCTCTTTCCCACAATTTTTCACTATATATCATATTCTGTTCAATGAAACCCTTCCTAAGTATAGGTGACCCGCTCTACAAAAAGGGGTATTATGTCGCACTCTGTGAAAACACACAGTGCTGTTCTATGTGAAGCAGGTGAAAAAAATCTTCCCATAAGTGATTTCTTTTGTTTTTGGTTTATTGGCTTCTGTTATATCTATTTTTTCAGAATTTGTTTTCAGATACACTAATATTGATGAGTAAAGATGGAAAAACAAATGTTGATACAAATTAGTATCTCATTTCTTTGCACTTGTTTTGTTTAAAGGGCTATATATCTCTCAACGTACTTCCGTTAAATTTGAAAATTAGAGTATGCAAATGTAAAGATATCTTGAGAACGTAGTTTTGGGGTTAAGATTATAAAAAGCATCCTTAACGGGGGTGATATATTCATTATTCAAGCCAATTAAATCCTTACCACAATGGAGTTCATCCTCAAATCCATAACCACAGTCTCCCGGTACTCCGTCACAGTGCTGCCATAGAGGTATGCATGATCCACTGCTACACTGGTAACCCCAGTCACCGCAGCCCCCCTCGCATTCTTCATCTGAGCCATCATCGCAGTGGGCGTGTCCGTCGCAGGTTTGGTGCAGTGGTATACAGTGGCCACGCCCCTTGCATTGGAACTCGTCGCGTTGGCAAACTTGGCCAGGTCCCTGCAGTGAAGCAAAAAAATACAGTACGATGGGGCTGCGCATCCGAACTGGGTACCCGAGTGCCCGACCACAGGAACCGGCTCCAGATTATGGAATCGAGTACCCTCGTATTAAACCAAACTGTAATTTCACAGACAATGAAAATCCTGTTCCGGCCAGTTTTTTTTGTTCACTTTAACTGAAGATTCATTTAAAATTACCTAGTCAGTTTCCCTCGTGGTTTGTTTGAAGTTAAGAAGTCATATACTCATTGAGTGATCCCAACAATATCGTTTCCCAGGTTGTACTTTAAAATTGGGGTGTGATCCCCAGCTATACGGCATTCTGGGTTTATGACTTCTGACTAGCGCCCACCCGAACAAAGACACTGACAATTTGGGAGACCGCCACCATAGCACAAGACAGCTCACAGTTGGTAGATAACCGGTACGGTATTCCAGAGGTCGCAGGTTCAAATCCCGCTCCTGCCAGTTTTCTTTGTTCGCTTTGCAAACTCATTCAAATTACCTAGTCAGTCTCCCTCGGTCTGTTTGACAATCTTTTCTTTTTAGAAAAAAATTAATGGAAATTCACGGGCTTAATACAATTATAACCGGCATGGTTTTTCTACCTACCTCCGGATCCGTTTCACAGTGGACGCCATCTTCATACAAGCGACTGCCGTTTGTGCAGACACAGATCCTAGAATTTCTCTCCATCGTGCTGTAATCCCCGGGGCAGGCACACACGTAGCCGGCTGGAGCGCTGCTCTCTGGCGCGCCCAGGCAAAAGTGGGAGCAATTACCGGACGCGGCACAGACGTTTGGCACTGTTGTACAAATGGACAAATCATGCTAGGCTTCGTTTGAATAGCCCAAGCGGATAAGGGAGCATTTCATATTATCCAGGTGTGATATTGATTGCAGTACCGCTGTTTTTCTCGGCGATGCCTCATTGCTTAATACCTCAAACCTACTAGATGAATGTAAAGCTTTGAATAAATAAATAATCATGAGGTCAAAACTGGAGCTTGGAGCTCATTAAAATGTCAAGGATTTCTGGTTTGCAGCGGTCAGACCATGGACCCCGTCATCGGAGGTCTTGCTGCAGGCAATCTTTACTTTGGCTTGGAACACTTTAATTCCCCATTAATTGTCTTGCAAGATGGATTAGCAAAAGCCAGGGATTTTGTGATTGCAGTAATTGGATTCTTTGTACAGCACTCGCGGCCAGCGGGCCACACACTCCTTATGAATATTGCTGTGACAAAACTGCCCATGTGCACTGACCTGTATAGAATGATAAGCTCACACCGCCAAAAAAAAAAACAGTATTGCTGCAATGGCTACTGCTTTCACACAATATGAAATGAACCCTAATAAAAGTGTAACGACCTGGAGCAGATTTCATACCAGGCAAGAAAAGTCTTGGATTACTGTGTTCTTACATACATGAAAATCGATATAAATGCAGATGTATAAATCACTGTACTCATGCTGTACTGAATTTTGTAAATTCCATAGGTTAGTGCACAAACACCGATGCCCACAGCAGGCAAGTCAGTGCTCTAGTAATTTAATATATACCCATGGTTATTGAGGGCCATCGACTTACTAGCCTTGGGCAAGGCGTTCGACGCTTGTCCAATGATTGTCCAGTAATCGATGGTAGGCCGCTAACAGTAGCAGCGCCATGCACAAACAGAAACCTCAAGTGGCAAAGTAAGGTTGTGTTGGTCAAACGCCTTGGAACAACGGCTGCGGTCGCGATCGTTTCTCGGGCAATCTTCGTTATTTTGTCGTTTGATTTGTATCCAGTTAAATTTGGTCGGCAAACTCCAAACGTGTTGGAGAATGTCGTCCCACTATCCAGCGCTCTATCCATGTATTAACATGAACCTCCATTACCAAGTACTGAATAATAATCTCATTTTTATTCGCATACGATGTCGTCGCTGGAAAAATCAGCGACAAAACAAAGAAAAACATAAGCCAAGGCGAACAGTTGTTCCAAGGCGTGATCGGACGTAACCGATTTGCATATTGCAGCCTAATAGCGTGAGGTCGCTGTTTGCGCTTTGTGTACAGTACGTGCGAGTTCATGCATAGCGCGGCCACTTGTCATTAGATAGCCGAACGCCTTGACCAAGGCTATCCACTTACACCTGTCATCAGGTTGAACTGCTGGGGCTAGGCCTACTGGCCTGGTTAGGCCTTCTATCACCACCTCAACGTCTGACCCTGAAAACTTGTTGGCCGAAAACAGGGAAGCCTTGAGGGCGTCGGTCCAGTACACTCGGTCCTGTAGAATATGAATGGGTTCATTTATGGGTTGGTACGATGAAAGCGACACTAAAAAGTCCACCAGCACCAGACTTCACAAAATGCATTACGACTTGTAGGGCCGTCTCGGGGAGTATTTCATACTGTCCAGGGGCGGATTGTAAAGCGGTCTTAAAGCTGTCTATGCGTGTTAGCCAGTCTTAACCCTTGCCTCTATACCAATGTCAAGTTTACTCAACAAACCACAGCACCCCTGTTCCTTACCAATGTTGAGTTTACTCAACAAACCACAGCACCCCTGTTGCTTACCAATGTCGAGTTTTACTCGACAAGGAAACCACACGCCATTGAAAAACATGACTGTACAAATGTCAAGATATCTCGAGAACACAAAATGCCACAGGGGTCAAACCTACACCAAATTAAAGCTTAGGATGTGACAAATTCAACTACATATGTATGTACATAACTCATTTTTCAAATTTTGCGACATAATACACATTTTAGTAGAGCTGGTCACAAATAGAAGGGTTACCCAAGAGCAGACAGATGCACGTGAAGGCTATAATAGCAAAAAAGGGCGGTTGATATAGCCTACACTATATGTTGTATTGATTACACAAAGCATGCCACAAAAGGGGCACTAACACTGGGTCAACTGCGCTGGCTAAAACACTAAGCGTGTTAGCTAAAACCATTCCGACACCGTACTAGAAGATAAGACCATCCTTGTTTAGTGCTAAACCCTCCCTCCGAGGTGTTTTAAATTACCGTTTTAGCGGCGAGATAAACCCGATTCGGTGTAACTTTCAAACCGTTCAGACACCGTTTTAGCAGAAAAGTTACACCAAATCGTGTTAAACTAGTTAAGGGAATTTAAAACGGTGTCTGAATGTACCATATGAACGATAAACAGGAATCATTCTTTTAATAACAAATGTGGTAATGGGTGGGTTAATAACGATGTCATCCCAAAGCACAGTAAAACACACTCACTTGGTAGATGGCGAGCCTAAACGGACGCCTGGATATGTCGCTCATCACCACCCGCTGCTGGCTTCCGTCCGTCTTGGACATCTGGATGGTCCTAGAGCCAGCGTCCAGCCAGTAGATGCTATCCTGGGAGCGGTCATAGGCCAGGCTAACTGGACGCTGGAGGGACTCGGTAATTATTCGCTCCGGATTGCTGCCGTCTAGTCCGGCCCTGGAAATGTACGCGAACCTCGGTCCAAAAACAGTCCAGTACAGGTACCTGCAATTCCAACAGAATGTTGACGCATTACTTTACCCTGGCCATTTACTCCACTGTACTGCTCAAAATTAACCTTGATTTTTAACAATAACAAAGGGATCATTCTATATTGTCTGAAGCGGTGTCTGAAGCGGTGTCTGAAGCGGTGTCTGAAGCGGTGTCTGAAGCGGTGTCTGAAGCGGTGTCTGCTGAAGCGGTGTCTGCTGAAGCGGTGTCTGAAGCGGTATCTGAAGCGGTGTCTGAAGCGGTGTCTGAAGCGGTGTCTGAAGCGGTGTCTGAAGCGGTGTCTGAAGCGGTGTCTGAAGCGGTGTCTGAAGCGGTGTCTGAAGCGGTGTCTGAAGGGGTGTCTGAAGGGGTGTCTGAAGGGGTGTCTGAAGGGGTGTCTGAAGCGGTGTCTGAAGCGGTGTCTGAAGCGGTGTCTGAAGCGGTGTCTGAAGCGGTGTCTGAAGCGGTGTCTGAAGCGGTGTCTGAAGCGGTGTCTGAAGCGGTGTCTGAAGCGGTGTCTGAAGGGGTGTCTGAAGGGGTGTCTGAAGCGGTGTCTGAAGCGGTGTCTGAAGCGGTGTCTGAAGCGGTGTCTGAAGCGGTGTCTGAAGCGGTGTCTGAAGCGGTGTCTGAAGCGGTGTCTGAAGCGGTGTCTGAAGGGGTGTCTGAAGGGGTGTCTGAAGCGGTGTCTGAAGCGGTGTCTGAAGCGGTGTCTGAAGCGGTGTCTGAAGCGGTGTCTAAAGCGGTGTCTGAAGCGGTGTCTGAAGGGGTGTCTGAAGCGGTGTCTGAAGCGGTGTCTGAAGCGGTGTCTGAAGCGGTGTCTGAAGCGGTGTCTGAAGCGGTGTCTGAAGGGGTGTCTGAAGGGGTGTCTGAAGGGGTGTCTGAAGGGGTGTCTGAAGGGGTGTCTGAAGGGGTGTCTGAAGCGGTGTCTGAAGCGGTGTCTGAAGCGGTGTCTGAAGGGGTGTCTGAAGCGGTGTCTGAAGGGGTGTCTGAAGGGGTGTCTGAAGCGGTGTCTGAAGCGGTGTCTGAAGGGGTGTCTGAAGCGGTGTCTGAAGGGGTGTCTGAAGCGGTGTCTGAAGCGGTGTCTGAAGCGGTGTCTGAAGCGGTGTCTGAAGCGGTGTCTGAAGCGGTGTCTGAAGGGGTGTCTGAAGGGGTGTCTGAAGGGGTGTCTGAAGGAATGTCTGAAGCGGTGTCTGAAGCGGTGTCTGAAGGGGTGTCTGAAGGGGTGTCTGAAGGGGTGTCTGAAGGGGTGTCTGAAGGGGTGTCTGAAGCGGTGTCTGAAGCGGTGTCTGAAGGGGTGTCTGAAGCGGTGTCTGAAGGGGTGTCTGAAGGGGTGTCTGAAGCGGTGTCTGAAGCGGTGTCTGAAGGGGTGTCTGAAGCGGTGTCTGAAGGGGTGTCTGAAGCGGTGTCTGAAGCGGTGTCTGAAGCGGTGTCTGAAGCGGTGTCTGAAGCGGTGTCTGAAGCGGTGTCTGAAGGGGTGTCTGAAGGGGTGTCTGAAGGGGTGTCTGAAGGAATGTCTGAAGCGGTGTCTGAAGCGGTGTCTGAAGCGGTGTCTGAAGCGGTGTCTGAAGCGGTCTCAAAAGCGATACGGCTGTTCTTTTTGCGGCACCAGCATTAACGCCCAGGGGCGTATTTAAAACCTGGTTCTCGTGTTGACTGAACATGAGAACGGGGTATCAAATATCAAGAACCAGCACGCGAACACCGTAAATGGAGAACGTCAAGAACAAAGATGGAGGACTTAGGCCCTTCCGGAACTTGCATTAATTTTTGTGAGCACTCATTCAGTCCAGGAACAGTATAAATGAAATAAGAAAATAAAATTGTACGTGATCATAGGAGTGGAATTGCCTTGGCCAATTGCTGTTCCAGGATTTCAATTATTTTCGTAAGATCGTGAATTTTCAATTTTTTTCATTCGGAGTATTTATACGGCGACTGCCATCTTGAATTTTCACAATCCGACACGGCACTTTGGCATTTGTAATCAGCAACCAGAGAACGCTGTTCGCGGGTTACCCGAGAACGGGGTTTCGAATACACCCCAGGTGGCTGATATAATGAGCTCATTCTATACAGGTCGGTGCGCACAGGCAGTTTCTTCACAGCAATATTCATGAGGAGTGTGTGGCTCTCTGGCCGAGAGTGCTTTACAAAGAATCTAATTGCGGCATCACTAATAATCCCCTGGCTCTCTGAGTAATCCATCTCGGTAGACAACGGGGAATTAAAAGTGTTTCAAACCGGAGCTTGAAATGGTTGTTGCCATGCATTTGACCAATCAGGATCGAGGATCCAAGCTTGCTGAAAGACACATGTATTTGGGCAATTCCGTATGAGAGTGGACAAATTGCAAAAATTGAAAACATAAATTTGTTTTCATAACTAGATGTACCGCATTAACAAATTTGGTATCAAATTAAAGGGGGATGGGATATTCTTTGATTGAAGTGGTATCACTGTGGTATTTTTAATAATTTACTAATAATTTCTCTAAAAAACAAAATTTTATCCAAATTTTTGAACCATTTTGTCACAAAAATGTGTGATTTAGTTGCTTGTTTTGACACACTTAATCACAATATCACTGAAATATTTTACTTCAAATAAAAAGATAAGGTCATCAATTTTATATTTATAAAGTTGTTTTATATCATTTTGCAATATACATTTTTTTCACGTCTTTCGGAGCGTAATTCTGTTACCATTTTTCGTAATTCCGTTACCGCCGTTTTTGTTGTTGAAAAATGGTCAAGTATGGCATATCTATACAGTATACTCTAAACAAGTTCTGCCAGAATGAAGATACGAGTGCCCTTGTGTTAAAGAATTCATAGAATCCTTTTTAAAAGTTAAGGTTAAAAATCCGGAATTTTCTAACGTAAATCCGTTACCGACACATTTCTGGCCTTGAATCTGTCCACATGTAGGAAGTTTCAGTTATTTTAATTCGATATGATAGCAAGGGTGTAACCAGACCATATTAAAGTGTTTGTAACCAAATCCAAAAAATCAGCTGGCCTGACGTTTCGAACTTTAAGGCAAGTTCTTTCTCAAAGGCAAATGACAGAGAGCTAATTTTTCGATTCGTATATTTCAGGTCCATTCAGTCAGTCAGCAGTTTGCAGCAGTTTCATTCATTTTCGTGTTTGTAATCAGGTAGGGCCATAAGAGTCATATTATAGGAAAAATTCTCTGAAATGTAATTCCCTTACCGCGGAATTGCCCACTTACCCATGCTCTGGATCCAGTGCCAGCGCTCGTGGGAGGCCAGTCCCGTCCCGTCTGTTCAGCAGTACCTTGCTGTAGCTCCCGTCCCACGCCGTTACGCTGATCGTGCCCTTCCCACTGTCTGCCCAGTACAGGTAGCGGTGGACTGAATCAAAGGCAAGCCCAGAGACTGGTCCCGTACCCGACACTACCACTGTCCGGTTGCCCTCTTGTCGGTTGACGTACTCGATCCTGGATTCAAAATAACCATGAATTTTAAATTGAACGAAATTAACCCTAAACCCTCTTCAATGTTTTTCATATAGCCCTGTTAAATCCAACAATTTCCAACAAAACTGAAATGAGAAGCCTGCTATAAAAATACAACAGAATCCTAGGCTAATTTTGTTCGGCAGTGTACCACCTACACACCTGTCTTGGCATTTTGCAGCTACCCAGCTGAATCCAACAAAATACAACAGGTATTTGTTTGAGCCCTGCCAAATCCAACAAAATCCAACTGATATTTTACTAGAACTCTGCTTCCACCCTGCTAAATCAGACAAAATCCATCGGGAGCAATTCAGATTTCATTCTGGGAAATATGAATGATTAAATAAGAAAACACATTCAGATTATATTGAAGTCTTGCCTCGTAATGGTGCCGGCAGTGGTGTCGCTCACATACATGGCCTCGTTCCCATAGAGACCATCATACGCGATAGTAGCCGAGGTTGAGAAGCCTTCAATCTCCGTCTCCATGGAACCAAATAGAGCGCTGACGCCTCTAACCACCCGGGCGTCGGCAATGAGCATGTGGGGCGGGACGGGGAAAGGGTAGATGCATGTTGCGCCCTCCTTGTCCTCGTGTAGAACGTAGTTCTCCGGGCAAACGCAGACGGGGCCACTTTGGGCGTCGACACAACCGGTGAAGGGACACGGGTCGGGCGTTTCTCGGCAAGCATTTTCCTCTAGAATTTAACGGTTTTTATACTACTAATTATTTCTTGATTTATGTAGCCCTAATTCCATTAACCCCAACCCTCTATGCTGCATGCAAAAATCATTAAAATTCAAGGATTTGAGACTTTAGGGTTAAATAAAAAAAATGGACAATTGGTTCTCCACATACTACATGTAAGTTGAAATGATTTAAAGGTAGTGTACACCATTTGCTTTTGATGTAATTTTCAGAAATAAATGGATTTGGGGTTTAGTATTTTATTGGGGTTAGCGTGCTAGCAAATACTGTAACACTGACCTGTTTAAAGTTTTGTGTGCATAGATGCTGGGAAAACAGAACAAATTATGTTCTCCTAGTCTGGTACTCTGACCATACCTTAGACAAAACGGAGCCATTTATAGACGTCAGGGAATTATCAGGTCGGGGAACTAGACTATTTCCAACGATTGTCGGCCAACAATCGTTGGAAAACGATATAAATTTCCACTTTTCTTGTAAACGACAGCACACCAGGTGCCATGATTTCACAGGATGCTCGAGCCTGCTATTTACTTACAGTCTAGTACGTTATTCCGTAATTATTCAGTAGTTTTTTTAATGTTTGTATTATGTATCTACCTTTAAAACACGTAAAAGTATTACATTATAAAATAAACTAGGCTTTCAAGCAGACCATGGTGAGAGTAGGAGAATAGGACCGGAAAAAAAAAAAGGGCAAAATTAGGACTTTGGAGGACAAAATCACGAGTTGTGGGACAAAAAGAGTTGTAGGGAAAAGTAGGGGGGAAAAAAAGGAAATGCAAGACAAAAATTGTCAAAAGTAGGATTTAGGGCTGTTCATTTTCAAATAATTCGGTATTCGATTACTCGAAACTAGATTTGACCGAATATTCGAATATTCGATACTCGCCGATCAAATTTTTCACGTGTCCGCTGCAGCTGCATTTCGCCAGTGTTTTATGTGCGGCGATCGATATTATGGACTGCTCGATCAACATTTGTTTTGCATGCGCAGTTGATCAAGATCATTACGGGTACGGAAAGTTCTGATGAGAAACCAAACAAGGGTTTTACGGACGGAAACAAAAACCTCTGGCCACAAAAAAAGTTACCTTTGACAAAAGTGCGGCATTTCACACTGCTAAGATCTGTTTTATTTCTACTAAAATAGCTGGATAACTGCTGGATAACACTTGCCAGGGTTGGGCGAGAGCTCGGCCTGGAGGTATAACAGCGCAGAGCCAGATTCTTAACCCGCTTCCTTATTTTTTAGAATATTCGAACCGGCAAAAAGGTATTCGAATATTCGGTTGACGATCGAATAGTCGAATATTCGGTATATTCGGGACAGCCCTAGTAGGATCTGGGAACCAGACTACTAGAACATAATTCTGTTTTACTTGCATCTATGCACACAAAACTTTAAACAATATAAAATACTAACCCCCAAATCCATTTATTTCTGAAAATTACCGAAAAACAAATGTTGTACATTAAAGTAGTTTGTAGGTGAGCATTTCGGTCTCCGACTCGGATCTAGACTCGGATCTAGATACAGTTCCTGAAGCCAATATATACCTACCAACGCAACTGACGCCATCGTCTTCAAGCCTATTGCCGCTGGCACACAGACAGGTCTTTTGATCGAGGGCTAGGGTGGTATTCCCTGGGCACGCACACACAAACCCATCAAATGGAGACCGCAGGCAGAGATGAGAGCAAGGGCTACCTGCGTCCACGCACAGGTTGGGAGCTACAACAAAACAAAAACAGAATAGTACATTACAAAAGGTTCCTGCGTTTGTAAGGGTTTCAGAATCCCCGGGAATTCTGAATGAAATTTCACAAATTTCCAGTGGGAATTTGCAGAAATCAGTAGAAAGTTTTCAGAGCTACACAACCAACCAGAATGTTACTTTATAAAAGGTTGACCCTGCAAAGCCTGCCTCTGTGTGTAGAGTTGCCGAATTTCCGGACATTTTAAATGACGTTTTAGCAAAATTTCCAGCGGGATTTGGGGGAATTTTGCAGGGAATATTGGGAATTTTCAGAAGGCAGCAGAAACTTTGGGAATTCTGAGCAGTTGTAACCTTTCATCAGGGTTTTTAGGGTTTTGAACTCGATTTATTTTTGTGGGGCACCGTGGTCCAATGGTTACTGTGTCTGACTCATGTGCGATGGTATGTGGGTTCGAACCCCGCCAGGGGATTATGGTGCTTGTGTGCTTGGGCAAGACACTTTACTATAATTGTCTCTCTCCACCCAGGAGTATAACTGGGTACCTGTGAGGGTAGAGAACAGATTGCGCTGATTGCGCTGATCTCGAACTGCTGCATAGAACTGATCTCAAGGCCTGATGACCAGGGGTAATAATTGTAAAGCGCTTTGAGACATTTGTATAAAGCGCTATATAAGCACTGCATTATTATTATTATCAATTTTTTTATGGAAGTCCCCCAATACAAGGCTAAAAGTCACTCTAGGTAAAGGGCTACAACAGAGGTGGTGGGGTTGGCCACATTTTAGGTTGCCAGCCCTACAACCCTTACTGTCTTCCTGGGTCATTATCCCAATGTTCGGACCTAGAGACCCAGGCGGGGTAACTTCCACAGTTGGCGAGACCAACTCACCTGCACCAAATAAATACACGCTTCTTTTAATTAAGGAGATTTCAAAGTCGGACAGGATCTTACCGTCATAGTAGCCTTGCATCAGTGTCAGACCCATTGGATCATGGAAGTCAGAGAAGAGGGTCTCCAGGTCTTCCCCGTTAAACTTGTTCGCTCCGTACACCGCCAAGCTACCCCAATCCGACCAGTACAAGGTGTCCTACAAATCAACATGTTATTTTTGTGAACAAAGAAAACTGACAGCAGCTGACAGAGTTGTAATCAAGTCCATCACAAGTCCATCACAAGTCCATCACAAGTCCATCACAAGTCCATCACAAGTCCATCACAAGTCCATCACAAGTCCATCACAAGTCCATCACAAGTCCATCACAAGTCCATCACAAGTCCATCACAAGTCCATCACAAGTCCATCACAAGTCCATCACAAGCCAATCAAAGTACGTAAATGGAGTGTCAATCATGTCACATTGCAAGTCATTCCCAAGTCATTCCCAAGTCATTCCCAAGTCATTCCCAAGTCATTCCCAAGTCATTCCCAAGTCATTCCCAAGTCATTCCCAAGTCATTCCCAAGTCATTCCCAAGTCATTCCCAAGTCATTCCCAAGTCATTCCCAAGTCATTCCCAAGTCAATCACAGGTGTGTAAATGGAGTGTCAATCACGAGTCAATCACGAGTCAATCACGAGTCAATCACGAGTCAATCACGAGTCAATCACGAGTCAATCACGAGTCAATCACGAGTCAATCACAAGTCAATCACGAGTCAATCACGAGTCAATCAATCACAAGTGTGTAAATGGAGTGTCAATAAGGTATTGAAATACTCGGTTGACATCGAATATTCGGTATATTCGCGACAGCCCTAGTTTGTATATTATGACTGCTATCCACTGACATCAAATTATTATCAATTTTGTACGAACCTTCGCGCTAAAACATTTACCTGATAGACAGCCAGTCCGAAGGGATGCGTCCAGTCCGACTGTTGACCGGCCTGAAGGATAACATGTCGGTTGTTCCCATCTAAATCTGCAGACTCCAGCCGATCAAATTGGGCATCGGCCAAGAACAAGCGTCCCTCCTCATAGTCCAAAGCCAGCCCATTGACCCATCCGATGTTTTCCGTTATCAGCCGAACCATGGACTGACCGTCCAGACCAGCTCGGGCCACGTAGGGCTCAACTCCCCAGTCGCTCCAATACATGTACCTGTGGATTAACAAAAGCAATTTTTTTTTTCTGCTAAAAGAAACATGAAATGGATATCCACGACTTGTTTTCACAGATGTTTATACCGGGTGTTACAAAAATATAAATCTGTTATTTTTTTTCGTCAAACAAACCACAAGGGAAACTGACTAGGTAAATTTGAATGAATTTTCAAAGTGAACAAGGAAAACTGGCAGGAGCGGGATTCAAATCCTACAAGGCCGCAACATCTACACAGATTACGCATACCCTGATCTTGGATCCACAACGATTGCCCGCGGTTGATCCAGTCCCTCATCGATGAGAACCTTCCGGGAATTGCCGTCCCAAGAGCCCACATTGATGGTGCGGTCATCGGTGTCGGGCCAGTACAGGTTCCGATAGATCCAATCAAATGCCATGCCGTCTACGTTTCCCACATCGGCAAACACTTGGATATTCACACCATCTTCGGACACCGTGGCCCTGCATTAGGTAGGAGATTTCAATCTAAGTTTATTAACAATAATAATAATGGCAGACGCGTCTTAACAAGTCACTTCACAACTCGGGTATCAAACCATGTAAACAAGCTATTTAAACACACTTATGTAACAAAAACATGTTCATCCCATGTAGCTTGTGAGCTGACTTGTGATTGACTTGTGATCTGCCTTTTGATCTGACTTGTGATTGACTTGTGACTGACCGTCGAATTACAACTCTGACTACTGGACATTTATAAAGCGCATATATTCAAGACAAAGACCACAGTGCTCATGGCACTATATTATTACCCCTGCTCATCGGGCCCATTAATCATTCCTGAAAACTTTCTCAGCTCCCTGGGGAGTATACAGCCCCGGCTGCAAGTTAAGCGCACATGGGCTAATCAAACACATAACCATCACTGCCCTCACAGGTACCCATTTACTCCTGGGTGGAGAGAAGCAACTTGTGGCAAAGTGTCTTGCTCAAGGACACAAGCACTATGACCCTTGTTGGTCTAGAACCCACAATCTGCAGTATCAACGGGATCTCGAGTCCGGAACACTAAGCCACAAGGCCACAGTAGGAAGTGTCAGAATGATTGCAAAATTAATGGGAATTTTGAACATGAAAAATTCCCACGGGAATAAGCCGGAATATTGAGAATTTTAGGGAACATTGCGGAAACTTTGGCCACTAACAAAAGTTCAAACAAAATTTATCAGAAAGATGGTTGATTTTTAACTAGGTTTTTTTTTAAAGGTATCTCAGTGATTGCTTGAGAAGCGAAAATACACTATTAATAGTGATTGTAAATCTGAAGTACAGTTAATTATAAATCTTATTCTGAGATGCGGGGAATTCCCATATGTCTATATATAGATTTTTATAAAATAATATTGTGAAGGGGCGTTAAATTTACGGAAATGACACACTGAGATTAACTTATGCACATACTTTCCACACACATCACAATGTAGTCCGGGAGCAGAATCTACTAGAATTCGCTATTCTGTATCATAAGGGTAATATAATGAACACGATAGTGGTTATTTTGGAATGATAACAATTTAACCAGTTCGCGTCAGAGGACGTGTTTACACGATCTGGCTGTTTTTATACATGGGCACGGCTGACGGGTTAAAACTTCAAGCTTGCCTTGACTTACCTCTGTTGACGTCTCAACACGCTAATCCCTCATTTGTTTTGTACACACACACACACAAAGTCCGAAAAGGCTGTGGAGGTGGACCGTGTGTTTAACTTGAACTTGGCCACTGTGCACGGCCTGTTGTTCTACAATTTACGCTCCGGTGGGCACACCCGGAGTATTGAAATATGAGGTTTTGGCAAGAAATATTGTACAAATACTGTTGAAATGACTCTTGCAAATCAGTATTTGTGGCGTTTGGCTGTATATCAGAAGTTAGCTGCTATATTTTGCCTTTTTTGAAAATATAAATTTTCGGCAAAAATAATCCCGACGCGAACTGGTCAAGGACCAAAAAAATCTTACGGAAATCTGCAAGACGTCTCACAAAAAATGCTGAAATCAGGAAAAAAATTCCGGAAAAATCTCACCCCTGAACATTCGTGCCCGAAAATACTCCGACCCGATAACCATTGACAAAACTACAAGATGCTGAGTCAAGGAAAAAGCATTTCGTAACCTTTTAATCTGGTCTGCAATTCCATCGCTGACGAACACACTGCCAGTGGCTGGGTCGTAGCTGACGGCGATTGGTCTGTCAAATCCACTGGCATACACGCTTCGCTCCCGCTGCAAGACATTCAGCTCGGTGACGTAATCCCGATTGGCTACGAGGAGAGTGGGCGGAGTCGGGAAAGCAAACTTGCAGGTGCGACCATCGGAATCCAGGACGTAGTACGAGTGGGGACAGACGCAGGCGTAACCTGGCTGGAGATTGGTGCAGTTGATTCCCGGGCAGGGGTTGGGCATCTGCGAACACTCATCTACATCTGTACAAAAAGTGAGGGATCATTTCAAATTGTAAGCGGTTATCAATTGCGGTACTGCTGTTTTTTGCGGTACCGCCATTATAACGGCCAGCTGGCCGAGATAATGGGCTCATTCTGTACAGGTCAGTGCACACAGGAATTGAAGTTTGGTCACAGAAATATTTGTGAGTGTGAGGTCCTCGGAACACAAGTGCTTGCAAAGAATACAGTTGTGACATTAATCCTCTGGTTTTCTGGCTAATCTATTTCAGTGGACAATTTGGTCGATTCACAACTCGGTGTGCCGCCAGCGGCAACCGGGGAGAGGCCAAATTACTCAGTGCATCATGGGAAAAAGTCGACATCGCAAAACCGGAAGTGGGTATCACCAATGCATCGACCGTACACTCTTTCTCCGCTAAATCTATCAACTCCTCTCTCTTCTTTCCCGCACAATGTATTTAACTTATCCACTCGCATTCGTGCGAAATCCATACTGCTGTACTGTCCACCATCTAATACAAGACGATAGACGCGATGTCGACCCCAAAAGTGGGAAATTGGCCTTTCCCGGCTTTCCGCTGGCGGCGCACTGAGTTGTGAATCGGCCCAATTGGGAATTAAAGTGTTACAAGCTAGAGCTCTTAAACATTCATTGTACATGTAGCAAGACCTCCACTAATGGGGTTCTATGTCCATGGTCTGACGGCTGCAAATGCAAAATCTTAGACCAGCTGCCTGGGCTTTGGTGAGTTAACCTCATGATTACAAAGTTATTCAAGCCCGCTGGCTTCCCATTCATCAACAAGAGGAACAGTACATAATTACCCGAGCATCCGAAAATGGTGAACTCGTACCCAGTGCCACATTCACAGAAGTATCCATTTGGCACAGTAATACACTGTCGGTCACCACACCCTCCATTATCATCACTACAAGGCTCTGTGTTGGGTAAATAAAAAAATCTCTAATTCTCTCTTTTCAGTGTCTTGGTTTGGCTAAATTTGCGACCAGCTCTTCTACAGCATTAACTTGAGCTCATATTTTAGGTGCAATGCTCTATTTACCCCTTGTCTACGGTTGACCCAGCATCACAAGCCTCATATGGCACATTCTGCACTCTCAATACATCCTCAAATAAGTTCTTGAAAGTCAAGGCTACGTTACTCCTGCACCCAAGCCCTTTATTGTGTGATTTTCATACGACAGTGTGTAACACTTATGAAAAATATTCAATGAGATTTCATTTTTCGGAGTTGTGGGACAAAAAAGTAGAAAAAGAAATATGTAAAAAATATAGAAATTTCAAGAAAAAGTAGGAAAAGTAGGAGCAAGGTAAAACAATTAGGAAAAAGTCGGAAAAAGTCGGAAAAAGTCGGAAAAATAGGAAAACTTGAAAACCTGCGATTATAGTCACCAAGCGACTTTTCATATTTTCCGGACTTACGGACGGTGCACTCCGTTTCGTCTTCTCCATTGACACAGTCATCTATCCCATCGCACAGACGAGCAATCTCGATGCATGAGGGGTTGTTGGGACACCGGAAGAAGTCGGGTAGCCCACAGGCCAAATCCGGACAGTCCGTTTCATCCGAGTTGTCCAAGCACTCGTAAGTGCCGTTGCAGCGCGCGGAGGCTGGAAGGCACGTGCCATCGTTGCAGGCAAAACTGTCTGGAGGACAGGTCGTCTCTTGTGCTGCAGAGCAAAAGGAATGAATTGGTTTGCACTGTTTGAGGAGTGGCATATCCGAGGAAGGGCACATCTAAGGGCGTATTGATTTTTTTTAATTGAAATCACCCAAGGCTAAAAGCCACTCTATTAAAGGGGTTATGATTAGACGTAGGGGGAAGGGTAATTGGTGACATTTTGAATTGCCATTACGTGCGGCGATCGATATTATGGACCACCCGATCGACATTTTTTTGCATGCACCTGTTGTTAGGGGTTTTACTGATAGGAACAATGAACCTCCGTCCGCAAAAAGTTACTGGTCGACAAAAATGTGACATCTGACACTGCTAAGCGCCTTACTTTTTTAAAATTAAAATAGCATCATAGTCGTATCTGTACATGCATATACTTTTTTTCGAATATTCAAACCGGCAAAAAGGTATTCAAATTCAGTTGACGATCAAATATTTGAATATTTGTGACCCGCTCTGCAAAAAGGGCACATAAGTCGCTGTATGCTTTTACGCGTAATGGGCCGTTCTATGTGAAGAGGGTGAACAATTCTTCAAACAAGTGATTTTTAAGGGAGGGAATTGTTTGCATCTTTGATACCTATATTATTCTATTTCATAACCAAAATCTTTGATTTCAGTGAATAAAGTTGAAAAAGAATGTATTTGTTGTGTCGAGTGCTTCAATTTATTGCTTTGCTTTTTTTTTTTTAATGGCTTGTTTCTCCTCAAGTTATCTCAAGAAATTCCTGAAAACAAACATGCAAATTTCCAAATATCTCAAGAATGCTGCAGGCCTCAGACATATGTGACCCACTCCAGAAAAAGGTGATATAAGTCGCGCTATGCATTTACATGTAATGGCCCTTTCAACCCAAGAGGGTGACATTTTTCATAAAAATTCATTTTTTTTGTTTTTTGTCTTTC